>APFE031510446.1:26309-75668 GCA_000404065.3 Pinus taeda
TTTAAATTAAATTAAATTAATTAAAACCACACCTTCATCAAAATCTGTCATCTCTTTACATTACCATACCTACCATATCCTTTATTTATCACACATCATTCTCTGACTTCTTCACATCTCTAATCCTGATGATGAACCACGGAGGATGGTTTGAAATGTCGATACATAAAACAATAAAATGCGATGGATCCGGAAGACATAACCACACAAAATGTAGATCGCAGAAGTCTAAAATCCATTATGACATATAATGGCTAGAAAATGCATCCTATCAATAGATACCTTCACAAGCATGCACTCACTTTAATGCTAGATTGATTGGATAGAATAGGAATAGAGGCCTTGAAATTTTAAGGTTTGATTTATCATTCAAAAGAAAATTTTGAAGACCTCTAATCCTTTTTCTGAGAAATGAGAAATTTTTCATACCCATTCTTACCATCCTCAGTGTCCCTCTAGTGGCAATGCCATCTCATTCTTGTGGCTAGATTCTTGACACTATTGAAAAAATGGGGTCATTCACACATTATGACATAGCCAACAGGTCTTAATATATGGTCCATTTCCAACAACACACATTTCATCTCATCTCTATTTCACAAAACACACATAATGAATAATCAAATGTACATTTTCCTCATTCAAGGTCATCGGGATTAAAAAAAAAATGTTTAACACTACTTGTTAGAAAATTATGTACCTACCTGTAACTTTCTGCACTGAAAATACCATCAACATGTAGGAGATCATATGTTCTTGGATAGGTTGAAAATTCCTTACACCTGAACAAAACAAGCCTCAAGTATTAGTGAAGATAATGGTGCTGAGCACACTAGATTGCCTAATCAAACCATTAAGAGAAAGAAACTTACCAGTCATTATATGTACCAATTAGTCCTCGGTCATAAACAACATTCAAGGAATTTATACCATAAGAGGAAACCACATTAATGACCCACAAAAGATAATCTATCAATGCTGTAGCAAAACTCCCATAAAGAGTGTTCATATTCATAACATTTCTTATTTTATCTGTTCCAAGATCAGGTACCACTGTCTTGTAATGGTTAACCTGTGCCACCCATTTAGTTATATAGTTTTTTAAAGCACCATC
This sequence comes from Pinus taeda, assembly GCA_000404065.3. Taxonomy (NCBI): domain Eukaryota; kingdom Viridiplantae; phylum Streptophyta; class Pinopsida; order Pinales; family Pinaceae; genus Pinus; species Pinus taeda. The sequence continues at coordinate 27,424 of APFE031510446.1, forward strand.
ATTGCCCCAAAAAAATGTATGGACCCACTTTGGGGCTACCTTCAAATGTTGTGGCAACTTTGGAGTCTGTCCTACTCCTAACTACAAGAAGTTGGGATTTGGTTTTACTACACAAGACCACATGGGAACATGCTAGGCAACATCTGGTTCAATGTTGTCATCACATTCGCGGGGGTAAACTATCTTTTCATGGGTAGTGTAGCAACCATTGTCCAAAGATTGTTGCCGTACAACAATGTCATCCTCTTCGTTGTATAGTTTATAGCACATCTTGTTCAAAAGACCTTGAAGGGCATCATAGTCAGCCTTCTTCTCCTCTACAGTTGTGTTTCCATAAGGTAGGCTCTACCATGGCTCCCATAAAAGTTAAAGAATTGAAGAGAAATCAAGGAAAATTTTGATAAAATGAAACTAATTCAAACACCTTAGTTGGATCTTGTTCCCTATGTCTTCCAGGGAAATTAATTTTTTCATCAAACAACTCTCTTACTAAATCAGTGAACAAAACCCACTAAACTAAATAGGAATATCAATCTAAAATGCTTTGTAGCCATAACATTTGATTGAAATGAAATAAATACTAAAAAAAATAAAAAAAAATGAAACTAAAATAATTGTAAGTGCTTTAATTAAATAATTAGTATAGGGTTAATGGTTAAGAACATGTGTTTTCTCATAAAAAATCACTACTTCAAATCCAAAGAAATAGAGTATGTACACCTTCCTAAACTATAACAATCAAATCAAAAGTGAATATGAGAATTTCTATTCAATAAAGAAGGAAAAGGGAATGAAATATTTTTCATTTGGGAAAGTATTGAAGAGTAAGAATAAGAAACTAATTGGGAGCTAGGTGGGAGTCCCCTACACTTAGTTGCAGTAGCACATATACTCTTACCGCTGGTTATTCATATTGATTGTGCAATAAGAATGGAACTATATTCATTTTCACCAACTAATGATTTGCAAATTCCTGTGCTCATTTTATCCATGTTAATTTGAGTACCTCTAAGCCATTACACAATCTAGAACATAATGAAAATTTAGAAGGTATCATCAAACATACCAAATTTTGTCCATGGAATGAGACATTAAGAGTAGTGAGCCATGTCAAATGCATCGAATGGATAAGGAAGTTGTTGTGTAGAGATTATACAGAACATTACAGGAATACCCTGTTCAAGTGCAAACTACACTTGCACTTCATGATTGTCTCTGGGTGTCAGTCACATTGTAATAATTCCACGATCCAGCAAATCACCACCCCAATTGGAAACCTGAACAAAAGATATTCTCTTATATAACTAAGGACATGTATACTTATATAGTAGATATCACAAGTCTTTTTCAAATAACATAACTATCAAAATTTACATTAAGTAAATTATTTTGATCTTTATCATGTAAGATACAGAAATATACATATCATGGCAAGCAATAGAAATTCCAGATAGATTAATGAATACTAGATGTAAGGCTATCTGAGAATCAATTTCTAGAAAATACATGTAATTCTGCAGCTATTCTTTGTTAATTACCATATCAACATGTTCACTAAGGTTGGAATTCTGCAACTATTCTTTGTTTAAGTACAATGTCAACGTTTTCACTAAGGCCTAATTGTATAAATCCACATTGTCACAGCTAGTAGGAGGGAAGAGAAATGTCTCTCTAACAGAATGTTTACTATTAAAAGCAGCTCAAGAGCATGTTCAAATGTAATGTAAAGTAAAATGATGCATAGAAAAATAAATTTATATCAATTCCTATTAATCCTCTTGCTTCTGACATGAAAATTTATGTTAACTTTCTTTTGATAATCTAGATGTCTCGGACTCTCAGGTTTAGTGAACATCATAAGGTGGATCAACCATGTGTGTTGGTGGTGCATCCATCAGTTTAATTTGACTTTAGATTCCTTGTTGTTTTTTATGGAGTATACTTCCTTCATAACCTCACTACGTTGTGTGCTCGACAATATAAACTCATAAAGGTATCAAAGACTGGATTTGTTTTGGTAAAACTATTGACACTAGTCAAAATGTTACCCACCCCACATCCAGTATCAAGTGCAGTTCAAACCGTTCCATCTTTCCATCATGGTACCATCTCTTCCATATGATCCACATATTCACCAACTCCATTGGGAAACATTGTACCTGCACCCGGGAAGAGGAATTTCTCATGTTCCTTCCTCAACCAATGTTGATTTGATTTTTCATTATTGATCCATTCATAGGGGACATTTTTGTGCCAATAGCAACATTTAAGAAGTAGTATGTCCAGAAAAAAATGCCAAACTATTATCATAGATCCTCTACAACATTTGGTTGAAAGAATATCAAAAGGTTTAAAATTAGATTTTGAGTTGGGAAACCTATAACAAAATTCTTACATGCTTGGATCTTAAGAGTGGGGGCTCAAAGAGATATGAATGAAAACCATTGCAAAAAACTATATTTCTCAATAATCATCACCATCATCTTGCATGCCAACATAATACCATATTCTAGCAGGTCCAAGACGCAATATGGTACTCTTGACTTTGCAAAGACAAAAAGCGAGATATGAAATAAAGACACTAAGATTTTTCTTCTCCAGTATCCTTGAATGAATGAGGCACATTCCTTTCACTCATAGAAATGGGGCTTCTTTAAGATCATTTTTCCATGAATACTCGAGAGTTCATAGTTAGAAATATCTTAAATAAAGGTACTAGATAAGATGAGGAATAATCAAGTACATAAAGAGTTAGGAAACTGGACATGCTTGAATCAAGGAATGTTGCAATGGCCACAAAAAGGTAGACAATTTACAATAACAGATAGGAAATTTCTATCATTTGAACTATCCTTTGTCAAAATAGGGGCGTGCATAAAAAGATCCACCATGGTAGCAATACACAGTAATAGGCCAAAATAGATGCTTTTTGAATCTACACTTTTGTCCCAGCGAATTAGATAGCCACTTTGTGGGTGGCATGATCAACATTGAGCAAAAACCCCTATGCTTCCAAATAACAAATAATCAAGCATCAAAATTCACAAATTTTCCCTTAAAAAAACATATAAGGTGGTGTAGTCACACCTTCATTCCATAAGTGATTCTCCATGAGATACTGTAGAGAAATAGTAGGAAATTACAATGCATAGGTGGGGAACCCTTTATAGTTCATCATTCACAACATTCTACATGTTTTTTAAATCCTTTGTATCTCTTTTGCTTGAATTAATTATTTGTTACCCTACTTTTAATATAATCATTTTTATTTTATTTCTTGTATGTTTACTATACAATCCATTATGTAAATTATTCCCCATGGAATGAGAAACTAATGCAGACTCACTCCCATAGAAAGTGATTGAGGCATTGGAATATTATTCTTCATATCACCAATAAAGTCTAGGAAAAACATACTTTTTCCATTAACATATACACACTCTGCACCAAAGTAGAGGAACTAGACCCAAAATAAATCAATGAACTTGGCATGGAGCTTATATCCTAATATATTTAATGATCCAACTATCCTCGGTGATTAAATTTCAGTGATATAAATATGCAAGAACACTTAAACAATCTCAATTTCATATCAACCTAAAGGGAAGGTAGACTTAAAAACCCTGGATTTGGATTTAAAAACAGATATTCATGTGCTGAGCAGAGACCTATATTTAAACGTAGAGTGCCACAAGACCTTATGCTTATACACTGAATCAATGCAAGTAGATGGAAAAATTTCCTTGACAGTGGATATATACATTGGGATTAAATAAGTGATGGGATGCGACACACTGCTAGACTACAACAGGTGATAATATACTTATTTTGACACACGAAATTACATGTTATTGTTACCATATGCTCAAATGGAAATACTACTAGGGAATCTGTATGCAATAGCAAGGCATACCTGAGAAAAAAATCAATTTTCATGACTGGTGCATAGAATCATGCAAACAAACAATGTTGTGTGACTATGAGAATCACCACAATGTCATACGAGATACCATGCCAATTAAAGTTTCATAAGTAACAAAACTTGTAGATATAGTTTACTAATTAGGTTAATGCAACTAGATCATATGCGATCTTTTGAGGATGCCTATATCAAGTCGATTTGTATAATATTTGACTGAAGCATGTATGTTGTTCAATCCTAAACATTCAACATTGAAATCTTGTTAGCATGATCAGTTAGGTATGTGAGGACTAATACATCATTGATGAAATTCTCAGTAACCTAGACTAAACACTGGGAGCCTCTGAGCAGCATAATACTTGTATGATATTCTGCATAGGATGTCAATCCCAACTTTCAATGCTTCCATTAGCATTCCAAAACGAATTAATCCATTGCTTAGGATATGGAATGTGAGAGAAGTCGCCTAGTGCCACAGTTGAAGAGATATTTAACTTTGTTATGTATTCTGTGGTAGGAAGGAATATTATTAATGAGGAACTCACCACTGTTAAAATCAGCAAGTACGGACAAATTCCACTTTAGGTAGCTTATTTGAAGAAGGAAATCGTGGCATTGAATTCCTCTTTTCAAGAGGACCAAATTGACCTAAAGATCACCAATTTTGGACAAGGAGAAATATATTTTTGGATTCAAGCCACACATGTGCAATTTAACATGGTTGGCTTGGGTTTAATTAATCAAGTTCAACCCCTATCCATCTCCTATAAAAGGAAGTGGCCTCCAATCTCATTTTATACATAGACATCTGTTGCTTTTTCCTCTTTGAAATAGTCATAGAAGGAAGATGTCTCCTGCGAATGAGGAAGGGAAAGTTTGTTTTGGGATGTTTGATGGGCCAAGTTCCTTAGGTAGGAGGCCAAGGCTGTTAGGAGAAAGTATAGGTTAATTTGATGCATGTTCTGGGCAGTGTTTATCCTCTTTTGCAAGCTGAGATCCTATAGGAAATTAGCCATAGACTTCAGGGTGTTCAAAATGTGTGTTGGGACTATTTTGTGTGGTATCTCTCTTATTTAGGTAGCCGCAACACTAAAAGGCTTCATTAAGCAGACCACAAGCCTAGTAATGCTTGGATGAGGGGCCAAAAAGCTTAGTAACAACCCAGGTAAGCCGCAGACCTTGTCTCATGGAAGCAGAAGGGTCTTGAGGCATGTTTGAGAGCTAGAATTAGTCTAGAAGGATGATTTGAATGGCTAGAAAGAAGGTCCCAACCCTTGAAAGAAGTCTGGAGGTGAGAAAAGGAGTTATTGCAGTGATCTAATAAGCCATAACTAGGGTTCATTTTTCTACAGAACTTCAAGCTCAAGAGGGATTGTTTGGTTGATGCCATGACCATCGTTGACCATTAGATATGGCACAATTTGTTTGTTGTTGACAGAGTTCCAGAATTGCAGTTTTGATTGGGCCGTCTATTTGTCTAAGGGAAGTGGTATTGGATCTTCAAATTGGAATGTCATTTTGACTTTGAACTATTGTACACTCTCTCTCTACTGAACATTCGACATTAATAATAAGAAGAATTGATCAAGGGTTTTCCCCATCTTGGGGTTTTTCCTTGGCTTGAGCCATATACTTTTGTTCTCTTGTCTTGGCTTGTCTTCTACATTTATCATTGTTGTTCTTTCTCTAGTTACTGTCGATGTGATAATGATTCATGTGATTGCTAATGGAAACAAAATGAATTGACAAATTGGCTAATATGGAACATTGAAGTAAATTTCCTAAGAAAATAACATGTTAAGCTAAAATTAACATGGTTTTAGAGCTTAGGTGAAGACAAGCCCAAGCAAGAGACAAAAATCACTAAAGATAAAGGCTTCATCACATCAAAAGACAAAGACATACCTAGGACCAAGGTCCTAATGGCATTAAGTCAAATTTTGGGCATGATCTCAAGCCATAGTCACTATGATTAAGACAAAAACCTAATCAAGAAGAGAGAAGACTTTTGAGGGGCATATAAACCCTGATCTAGAAGACCGAGGGGCTAATCTAATATCCTAAACACAAAGCCAAGTTATTTGTTAAAGAAATCACAATCATGGGCACATCATATGAGGTATGAAACCAATTTAGGAGGACTAAATTCTCTAAGTTTCTTCATAGGTCTAAAAATCAGAATCACTGTGAATATATTATCTAGATTATTGTTTGGAAAACATTTTGAAGTTGTCCTCTCACTTGAGAAAGGAAGCAACCACATTCAAGTTTACTGAAGGCCTTTCAAGCTAAGTTGAAAGAGTGATTTATTTATGTGATATAGCTCTGCGTCCAAGGGAGTCTTGTCAATCTCAATATAGATAAAATATCTCCCTTGAACAAGAAGTAATCTCTTGGTATTTGTTGGCTTATTCTCAAGTAGTTTGAAGGTAATCCAAGCTCTGTTTAGGTAATTTTCCATGGAAGTTTATAACTTGATCTCAAGCCTCTTTCTTGAGGTCTTTCACACATTCTCAAGGTTAGTTTTGTGACTATTTAAAGGGTTTCTAAGGCCTAGTATAAGGGTTTTCTATGACATACCTCTTAGCATTATTTGACAAGTCATTTTGAAGAAAGCAACCAAACTCTTTAAGGCAGCATCATCGCTTTTGTTCAAGACAGATATGGAAGAGTTATATCGGCAATTTGTATAAGATACAAGCCAAAAATTCACTTACCTAGTACATCAAGGAATATTTCTGCCTCATTCTAAGGTATTTGTTGATTCTAAAAAATTCAGATACCCTAAGCTTTATATTTAGGACAGAATCAAGGAAACCCTCTCAAGGACGACTGTCCATGAATAATTTGATCTGAAACTAATGGTTATGTGATCCGAGATTTAAATCATTGTTTCACTCTACCATCTTTATTGAAGTCTACAGTTAAAGGTCGATTTATGAGGTTGTAGATATGTGTAGCAATTTTTGACTTTAATACAATCATATATGTTCTTCAATAAATTCTTAAAGTCTTAATCTGAATAAGAGTTACATTGAATTTAATTAAGACAAGTGCAAATTGCCTACATTTGAACTCTAAGAGTGTTTAGTCACAACAAAATTTGAAGCAAAACATTAACATTAAATTGAAGCAGTAATTTTTTAATATGGGTAGTTATTATTCGTCTTGTTGGGAGTCTCCTCTCTAAAGGAAAATTAACAAAAGATAATCAATTCAATGACAATTGTAAGCAAAATTTTTAGTAGTAGACTTAAGGCATTCATACTTGGCATGTGTGAAGGTAGTTTTAGTGACAACACATTAGGGCCAGTGGACAGTGTGAAGCATGAATCCTCATCACAAGGAAGAAAGATATCAAAAGAAACTTTAGGCACTCATATTGACAAATAAATAACACATCACTCAAGGTATGACTGATTATAGGCATTAAAGTTGGTCTAGAGCATGAAGGTCTATTTACATTGCAAAATATTATTAAGGTCTGTCACATAAATGAGCTAAAGCCTGAAGCCGAGAAAATTTGTATGAGACTAAGGCTATTATTTTGTTGATTAAAGCATATCGTTACAATCAGTATGATAATACCTTGAGGGATCTTCAAAATAATAGTGGATAATGTCATGCTTGTATAGTTGTGGCAAAGAGGTATACAGTGAAGTGTGGATCACCAAACTTGAGGGAATTGTTAGTGATATACTTGGAAAGAATCTTAAAATACACAAGTGGCACATTTTGTAACAATAGAAATCTTTAGGGATTATAGTAGCACATCGACAGACCTGAGGACTTGATGAGTAGCTGCTTAACTTTGCATAATTGTTGATTATGAGCTTATGATGCCACTTCTATTCTATATGGTTGAGATCACTTCTCTTGCTCACCATACATTATATAGAAAATAACCTAAATTGGATTGAGAAATAAAGTGAAAGTTATATTGCAATACGTGATGAACATCGTATATGGGCCACAACAAGTGTTCACAAATTTTCATCTTCAACAATCAATGGAAAGTATCAAAACCTTGAGGGAAGAAGTCAGTTTTTCAACAATAAGCTTAAAGTGCATTATCTATTTGCCACATTCTTCTGTAACAACACTGAATCTTTACAGAAATATAGTATATCAAAAACTATATATATTCTAAGAATATTGATGACCTTATGAAACTATCCTATGATAACATGTTCTGAAGTTTACAAATTTGTGGCTAAGAAGTAAATTGGCATAAGTTGATTCAATCTATGATATTCATTGCTTGGGTTCTATTTAAACTATCTAAAGTAGGGTAGAAGATGTTTGGAACAATGCTAATAAGGGCTAGACACCCTGGCATAATCAGAATTGAAACAGATAGATCAAAAGGGACAAAGGAGATCATTCCAAGGAAAAATTCAAAACAAGTCTCTTGGTGTCTTCATGTAGTCAGAAGTACTTGTGATATATGTAATATTGAGGTACTATTAATGTAGCATGACAATACCTCATATTAAAGATGAGGAGATAATTGATGAAGGTTGGATAACTAACTGATATAAGACTTCAGAGGGAGCTATATAATCCCTAACCAAATATCTTGATGAATCCTTTTGCCCAATGATTATTTCAAGAAGGATGATCATGTCAAAGAACATTAGGTAAGACATGACAAGTGATAATTCTCTAATGATGACTTGATAAATCTTTGTTAGTTGAGAAGATGCATGACTATTATTGGATGATTTTGGTACATGGTCCAAATGATTAATATCAGGTTGTATATAGCTCGATGGTTATGTTTTGGACAAAGTTACTTTCCCAATATTTAGAGGGAGATATGATGTTTGGATGCAACTATTGCTGATTTCTTCCCAACAAATGATGATCCTCTCATTTATCAATGTAAGAGGGAGTTGTATTTTAAAATAAAGATGAGAGACCTAGATTTTTGCCTAAGGTTAAAGGTCTGATAAGATGGAGACGTTGTTGATCTGGTTATAGACAACTTCTGAGGACACTGGTGTAACCGATGGCCCATAATACTAAGACACTGAGACAATTTATGGTTAAGACTCATATATTGGATTGTTTCTCATTAAGATTAATTATGATTTGAAAAACACTATTAAGAATTGTTGGATTGGAAGTGTGGTAAATGAAAAGAGCACATCTAAGTGCCATATCTCTTGGGGACCACCTTTATTTCATGACTAAATCAAAGGCTAAATTTTTTTACTCTAGGAACACCATTGAGGTTGAATGTATAAAGTAGTAAGCATGGATTATTATGAGGCCATTTTGTCGTGGAAGCTCTTTAGTGAGCCATTTGAGCACATACTAGAAACCATTGTTGCAGAGTGGTATTTTCCTTTCAGTGAATCTCATGTTCCACGAACTTTCCTAGCATATTGGTATTAGGTACCACCTTATTTTGGATATGGTAAAATGGGGAGCAATAAAGCTCTAACATTGCAAGATGGATGTGCAGGTTATGAACATCCCCTCAAATCCTCTTGGTAAGGTCAAGTTTACCTTCCTTCAAATAGAGGTTGGGAATCGTGGAAAGACCCTACTATGAGGGCCTTGGTTGAACATTGAGCTCTGGGAGCTCCTAGGGGCCTGGGATACTTCTTAGAGCTATGCACGACTTTAGGGTGAGTGGTTCACCTTCCCCTATTGGTTCATTATGTACAGGGTGACTGGTTCACCTTCTCCTGTGAGAATATACCCTAGTATGATGACACATGTCTAGCGTGAGTGGTTCACCTTGCCCTACGATTCATAGGATGAGAGGTTCACCTTCTCCTATGGCATATAGGCACGATGAGTGGTTCATCTTCTCCTCCAAATGCCCCAACACAAATCCTACCCATGTAGTCTTGGATTCATAGGAAGTACCTCTCACCTAGCCAATGAGTTGGGAAGAGTGGATAGGGAGCATAGCATTGTAGTTGGACGCATTGTGTACAATCATACTCCTTCTGACTAGGATGAATTGTGTTCAAAAAATTGGTCTAGGAACAACCCTGATTAGGGTTCTACCCCTAGTTATGTGGATTGAATTTTGTCAGTGGAAAGTGGCAAGGTCTTGTGACTCACTCTCAATCAATTATTCTTCATTATCTATATCAATGTTTAGTAGAGTTGAGAAGGGATGTAGAGATAGTTCATGATGATAGGATGGCATGATGATGGACGGATTGGCAGGTGGAATTCTCACTACTTGCGATGGTGTTAAAATTGGAAATTAGGGCCAAATTTCACTTTGGGAATATTATTTGAAGAAGATAATCATGGAATTGAATTCCTCTTTTCAAGAGGACTAAAATTGACCTAAAGATCCCCAAATTTGGATAAGGAGATATATGTTTTTGGATTCAAGCCGACACATGTGTAATTTAACAAAGAAGATGTCTCCACCGAATGAGGAAGGGAAAGGTTGTTTTGGGTTGTTATGCAAGAGAATTTAGACATAGTCAGCAATGTGATGGTATGATCACATGTTGTGACTAAAAAAGGGTTGGAAGACAAGAGATTAGTTAATTTTACTTATCTAAATGTATGAGAGTGTTTAATCTATTGTCAAATATGAGAAAAGGGTATAAGTGGCTGATTGATCCTCCCTTCATGGAGATGAGGCCAAATAGTTAGATTATCTGGTTTGAATAGGATATGAGGGATTTGAAAGCTTAAGTTAGCATTTGTTTTAGAAAAGAGTGGAGTTGAAGAGATTCTTTAGGAGAGAGTGAGATATTTCTGGATTTGAACTAAAATTGGTTCACGAAAACATTTTTGTATAAATTATGATCTTTTTGAGTAATTTGAGAGGTTAGCTAGGTTAGATTCAATTGGATAGATTATAAGGGATTGATCGAGGCGAGGGTCAAGTAATAGAGTGAGGATTTGATGATTGAAACAAGGGTCTTTTTATTGTTGTAATCGAGCCAGAGTGCCGAGACTCTGTAGCCTTTATTGTATTGAATAAATGATTCAGTGTGTTTTAATGTTTCGTTTCTATTGAAAACCTTCACTTGTCTCTGTATATTTTCCTACAAAAAAAATTAAGTATTCTTCTCCGTTTTACACTTTAAGTTATAAATTGGAATGATCAAAGTTAATTAGATTCCTTATTGTTAATAACCATGGTTGAGCCGCATTAAATCCCAGCCATCTACCTAAGTCCAACGAACGGTGCGATATCACGTCGATCGTTGGATTATCTTGAATCACATCGCAATATTTATTTGCTAGTGGACAAACCTTAGGCCTTAAGAGAATGCGATGTGCGATCACCAATTTATCACATCATAGTAATTCATTTGTATGCGACAGGACCACAAGCCTTAAGACCATACAATGTGCGATGGTCGATCCTTCGCATCGCAAATATTTCATGGTATGTGAACGAGCCTCAAGAATTAGGGAAGTTGATATGTGATGTGTGAGGTGATCGTTGAATAACTCGCATCGCAATGTTTCATGTGGGTATACTGGGGCTTAAGAACTTATCCATTGTCAGTTGTGGACCGTCAGATCATTTGTGTTGTGATCTACAGTATACCACTGAGTAGCTCTATTAAATGGTGAAATATGAGCTTTTTCTGGAAAAGAGGGGATCAGAGAAGCACAATGGGAGGCCTGAACATAAAGAAAAAAGTTAAACGTGAGGTTCATTGTTGATAGTGTCTGAAACAATTGACCTCTTGTGTCATTTCATACCAAGTGAGAAAGCACTCTTTGGTGGTTTGTAAGGTCATGTCTTTGTTAATCATTGGTCGGGTGTATAGATGGGTTTTCTAATGTTTTCGATGTGATAGTTTGATGGGGTTTAGTCATGGAGAGTTGGTTTGAAAAGCACTTCCAATGCACATGTGGCCTTAGCTCATAGGTCCACATGGGGTTTTTAAGGGATGCCAATCAGCTGGCATCATTGTTTTGGTATCAGAGCTAGATCAACGTTCTATGGAGATTGGTTGAGAAATTTAATTTTAATCTTAGCATATGTATAATTTACACTGAAGTGAATTTGATACAGATGGAGATTAGAACACAAAGGACAATGAGATCAGAATGGGGAAACAGTGAATTTTCTGATGAAGGTCTGGTAAGAATGTTTATTTTGATGATTTTGCAGAGATTTGTTTTGAATGTTTGAAGAACAACAAGGGATTGAAATTTCAAAGGAGAATATGTTTTCCTTTCAGGAAAATGAAATTTCCATGTATGTTGATTGAGTGATTGGTTTGATTTAAAAGGTAAATTGAAGTGAAAGGTTTAGAATTTAAAGCTCAATAGAAGCGTGGTTTGCTATGACACTGAAGTTTTTCAAATGATTTGAAGAATTTTGTAAAAATTGAGGATGATTGAGGATTTCTTAAAGTATTGTTTAAGACAATGATATCGATATATGAAGGAATAGTTAGACTAAAGGTTGGATTCAAAAGATCTGAAAAGAGAGCCATTACAAGGAATGAATTTTGGAATTTGTAGAGGAAAAACAATATTTGCTTACAAATGGGTTATCAGAAGGAATCTGTAGTGTCTTTCATGAATTTATAAATATAATTGAAATTTAGATCTAATGTTAATTGATCTTGAAAGCTGAAGAGTCCATTATGAAAAGTAAAATGGGAAATAGTTGCTGACTGTATGGAGTCTTTTGAATGGAAAAGTTTAAATGAAATAGTGAATAGATGAATCATTTAGCAAAGCTTTAATTGATGGAATGGGAATTAGTTTTAAGACCTCTTTGAATAAAAAACTGGAGGTTTAAAAGGGTACTTTGATATATCATGAGATAAGATTGTGCAGGTCAATGGAAGTAGTGAAATTACTGAAAGGTAGAATGAGTTGTATCAGCATCATAGTGTATGAGCTATGTTAAAGAAGATAGAGTAAGAAGAACTCACAGATGAATGAAAGGTGACAATACCCAACAATAAATGAAATTATTGAATGAAAGAAGGAAGTGAGCAATTGAAGATTCAAAGCCTAGAGCAAGGAGTGTTCAAGAGAAGCTGAGAACAACTTCCAACCGTGGTTGGGTAGAAGTTGTTGAGGCAACTCCACAATTGTGATTGTGGGTAGAGTTGTCTTAAAGATAACAATTCCAGCAAGAGGGGTGTTGGGTAGAATTGCTAGTTGGTGAAAGGTTTCAAGGAAAGAACCAATAGATGCCAAAAGGTTAAACTTAGAAAAGTTTGGTGAGGCATGAAGGAGACTTGTTACAGATGGAAGAAAGGGCTAGTTGCAACTCACTAGTGAACAAGGAAAGCTCACCAAAGGAAGAAATGTAACTGACTATTGATAGTCATGACAGGGGTGCAAGGAAAGTTAGAAATAGAGGAAAAAGAATGTCAAAGCAGTTGGACTCAAAGGAATGAGTAAAGAAGAAATGGACATAGAGTTGGTTGAGATGAAGGTAGAACTTAGTCATTTGAAGAAGCTGGTACTAAAAGGAATTAGAGAAAAATGGAAACAAGGATGTTATGTGGGAAAAAGAGTTAAATGGCCTATCAGAGAATTGTTTGCTAAGAAATTAATACTCCGAACAATTGAGGATAAAGGAGTAGAATACATCTACAAACCAAAGGAAGAATCTCTCTTTGGGGAAGGAGACAATGATGACAATGATGAAGAACTGATTTATGTAGATCAGAAGGACAGGAATGTACTGGTAGCATCTTCACAGACAAGAGAGTCTCATATTTTTAGGATTAATTATTTCTATGAATGTAAAATTGTAGGTATGCAACATAATGAATTTGACCTTATGTATGAAAAGGTGAAAGAGACAGAGGAAACAAAAATACAAAAGGAGATGCATAAAGACTTTCAAGACTTCAACTGGTGGAGGAAATTAAGAGGTATGGCTGAATGGTTGTGTCTTCTCTTAGCGAAAACTTATTGGGTCATGTTAGAAGGAATTTTTTCATAGATAAAAGACCATTGGGAAATGGAAAAAGGAAAGTAAATAAATGCATAGTAGATTTGTGAAGTGAAGAGAAGAAAAACTGACCCAGATAACTTCGTTGAAGAAGTTAAGTCAAGGAAATCATTGAAAGATCAAATTCTTATCATAGAAGAGGAGGAGACATTATTGTCTTATTTGGATAAACTGAGTGCTAGAGGAAATTGTGTAGAACAGAAAGGTATTCTACAAACCTATGATGAAGTTGCCAAGCATAGTCAAGAAGATGCAATCCCATAAGTTTTATTTGATGAGGAAGAAACCAAAGATGTTAAGGAAGAATTTCTCAATAACTTAGTGAACTATCAGAATAGTTCAGAGAAGCATGAGGATTCGATCACTAAGGCTTCAAATGAAGAGCCTTGTATTTTTGAAACTGACATGTTGTGTATGTTTTCAAGTTTGGCAAGTGATGAACAGCAATTGGACAATGTGCTTATGCTTGTTGATAAAGAAGTGAGATTACTGGAAGAGATGGCTGAAACAGAAATATATTTTTAAGCATGTATTTAATAATTTTGAGAATGATGGTATTCATAGGGAAATTGTCATGATTAAAGAAGCTGAAGATAAGAAAATAAAAGTTTGTGATGATAACCAAAATGAAGTACCTTCAGTAGAGGATCAAAATGAAAATATTATGGAAATTTTGAAGGAATATATGATGATGTTGACAGATATAGAAGTTGAGGAATTCTGTGATTTTAAAGTGGATTGTTTTTATGAATCTTTAAACCATGAAGAAGCTTTAGAAAACCATAATTTTGTTTCTGTTGTAGGTGAAGATGAAACAACATCATTTTGTTGCAATGGTATAAGTATAGAAGATGAAAGGATACTTCATAATGATATGTTCCAAGAAATTCTAGCTATTGAATTGTTGAATGATAGTCTTGTGTTAGAACAAGGAACACTATGTAATGCAGAGGAAAGTATTGAAATAAAAATTGACAGTTTCATAACTTTTGCAGAAGGACAATATAATGATTTGATGGCAGATAATCTATGGAGATTGAAAACCATAGTTATTTTGAATCTGACAATTGTGATGGAAATTTTGTCTTAGATAGGAAGGAGGAGTCATATGTAAATGACATGCTTATTTAATATGAAGGAAATGGAATTTTGTTGGAAAATTAGATGAACCTGATAACATAGAGGAAAATATTATCTTTAATTATAGTGAAGGGGAAGCTGAAAAATGCAACCAATAGGTTGTAAACGAAACGAGTAAAGTGGAATTAGACGAAAATTTCATAATTTCTATGGTAAGGGAGAATGTACAGTAGACATATGTCATTGGAGTTCAGCTAGGAATAAATTGTAAAGAGGAATTTGAGAAATTGTGGAAGATGAAGTTAGTTAAGAAGAGGGACAACAAGGAAGAGAAATTAATGAAAGAAATTTGTATCAACAAGGGAAGTGGACAACAACAACATAATATTTGGCATCGTGGAGGAACAGAAGTGGCAGTGGCAGAAGAATTAAATCAACAGCATGATGAAAGTGATGACTAGTTACAAAGTAAAGTTTGGGATACTAGATGATCAATAGAAGAAACACATGACTAGGAGGTCATGAAAACTTTCAAATTTGGGAGTCTGATGCAGGAGCATTTAGACCTAGTCAGCAATTTGATGGTATGATCACATGTTGTGACTAACAAAGGGTTGGAATACAAGAGATTCGTTAATTTTAATTATTTAAATGTATGATAGTGTTTTATTTATTGTCAAATATGCGAAAAGGGTATAAGTGGTTGATTGATCCTCCCTGTGTGGATATCAGGCCAAGCAGTTAGATTATCTGATTTGAATAGGATATGAGGGATTTAAAATCTTAAATTAGCATTTTTTTTAGAAAAGAGTGGAGTTGAAGAGATTCTTTAAGAGAGAGTGATAGATTTCTAGATCTGAACTAAAATTGGTTCATGAATCCATTCTTGTATAAATTATGATCTTTTGCATAATTTGAGAGGTTAGATAGGTTAGATTCAGTTAGAGAGATGATAAAGGATTGAGCGAGGCAAGAGTCAAGTAATAGAGCGAGGATTTCAAGATTGAAACAGGGGCATCTTTATTGTTGTAATCGAGCCAGAGGGCGAAGACTTTGTAACCGTTATTGTATTGAATAAATGATTTAGTGTGTGTTAATGTGTCGTTTCTATTGAAAGCCTTCACTTGTCTCTGTATATTTTCCTGCAGAACAAATTAAGTATTCTTCTCTATTTTACGATTTAAGTTATAAATCACAGCAATCAAAGGTAATTGGAGTCCTTTTTGTTAATAATTGTGGCTGAGTCACATTAAATACCAGCCATCGATCTAATTCCAAACAACAGTGTGATATCATGTCGACTGTTGGATTATCTTGCATTGCAATATTTATTTTTCAATGGACGGACCTTAGGCCTTAAAGGAATGTGATGTGTTATCACCAATTTATCGCACCACATTAATTCATTTGTATGTGATAGGACCATAGGCCTTAAGAGCATGTGATGTACGATCATCGATCCATCACATCGCAAATATTTCATGGGATGTGAATGGGCCTCAAGCATTAGGGAAGTGTGATATGTGATGTGCGAGGCGATAGCTGAATATCTCACATCACAACATTTCATGTGAGTGTACTAGGGCCTAAACACTTGCCCATTGCGATGTGTGATAGCGATATCAGTTGTGGACCGTCGGATCAATTGTGTTTTGATCTAGGGTATTCCACCGAGTGACTCTATTAAAAGGAGAAATATGAGTTCTGCTAGAAAAGAGGGGATCAGAGCAGCACAATGAAAGGCATGAACATAAAGAGAAAAGTTAAATGAGGGACTGATTGTTGATAGTCTCTGAAACAATTGACCTCTTGCGTCATTTCATACCAAGTGAGAAAGCGCTCTTTGGCAGTTCGTAAGGTCATGTCATTGTTAATCATTGATCGAGTGTATAGATAGTTTTTCTAATGTTTTGGATGTGATATTTTGATGGAGTTTGGTTATGGAAGGTTTGTTTGAAAAGCACTTCCAATGCAAATGTGACCTTAGCTCATAGGTCTAGATGGGGTTTTTAAGGGATGTCAATTAGTTGGCATCAAGTTGTTTGATGGGCCGAGTTCCTTAGGCAAGAGGTTGAGGTTGTTAGGAGAAAGTTTGGGTTAATTTGATGCATGTTATTTGCATTTTTTATCCTATTTTGTTGGCGAGATCCAACAAGAAGGAAGTTACAAACTTCAGGGTAGTTCGGAATGTGTGTTGGGACCATTTTGTGTGGCATCCCTCTTCTTCAGGTAGGCTGCAACACTAGGAGGCTTCATCAGGAAGGCCGCAAGCCTAATAGTTCTTGGACAAGGGGTCGAAAAGGTAACAACCCAGGCAAGCTGCAAACCTTGTCTTATGGAAGAAGAAGGGTCTTGAGGCATGTTTTAAGGCTAGAATTAGTCTATACTCTAGAAGGATGATTCAAATTGCTTAAAGGATGTCTGGAGTTGAGAAAAGGAGTTATTACAATGATCTAATAAGCCCTTATCCAAGATTCAGTTTACTAAAGAATTATGAGCTAAAGAGGAATTTTTTTGTTGATTACATGACCATCTTTGACCATTAGATAGGGAAAAATTTGTCTTTTGTTGACAGAGTGTTGAAAATGCAGTTTTGATTGGGCCATCTAATTGTCTAAGGGAAGCAATACTAGATCTTAGAATTTCTCTGTCATTTTGACTTTGAATTAATGTATTCTATCTTTGTTGAACGTTTTACATTAATAATAAGAAGAATTGATCAATGGTTTTCCCCATCTTGGGGGCTTTCCCTGGCTTGGGCCATATACTTGTGTTCTCTTATCTTGGCTTGTCTTCTGCATTTATCATTTATGTCCTTTCTTCAATTACTACCGATGTGATAATGATTCATGTGATTTCTAATGGAAATAAAATGGATTGATGAATGGGATAATATGGAACTTTGAAGTAATTGTCCTAAGCAAAGAAGATGTCAAGCTAAAATTAACACCACCTACAGGACTGAAGTCTACTACTTCCAAGGTTGAAGTTGTAGATCAAACGAATGGGATGATTTGACTCACTTATCTAACAGGGACCCAATGATCCTTGACAAGTTAGTCACTCAACCTGAAGGAGTAATAGATACTTTTCATCCTTCATCGATAATGAATGCAGTTTTTCCAGCTGCATTGTTGTAGTAATATTTTAATAACTTTTTACATCTCCCTGATGAGAGATAAGGCATATTTTTCATATTACCCTTTCATTTTATTTTTACTTATCTGTGGTGGGAAAAGGTGAATATATACGTTGGTTAGAGGTGTGGTTTTCTACTCATACCCTTCAGGAACAGTCTATGTAGACATAACATAACCTACATATGACCTATTATAAATTTCTACCCAGGAATAATTTTGACCTCATGTATAATAGACAAACCCATCGCCTGTACCACCCCATAGCCTCCTATCAAGATATGCACGAAATAATAAGGATGGCAATGGGAACAATTAAATTCCTAACAAAGTAGCATCATGTAAATGTGATTATTCTTATAATGATGTTTTCAGGAGATATAACTTAAAATCAACAATGGTGGAAATACTTATCTCTAAATCGGGTATGGAAACTGAGTTAGAGACTAGGCCTCTCCACACATATGTAGACTAGCATACACTGGAACATTTTTTTCTTATAACCCAATCACCACCGAGCCATATTCTAGGGCTTGGGGGAGAAATTTCTGAAGGATTAAATTGAAAATAGGTGGTTGGTGTAGGGACTCCGAGGGATTGATTCCCTCCACCCTTCAGTGAATTTACAAGCCTTGCATTATGCACAAGGACATGCAATGTTTTCCCTGTTCCTTCCTTCTATTCATGCAACCCAATAGTTCCTTCCTGGCATTGTTTCCAATAGCGGAAACCAAACCCCTCTCGATGCTCCTCTTCTATGCTATTCTCTTCTCCTTTTCAACACCCCTACTCCTGCTGCTTAAGAGAAACATAGTTGCCCCTTTTCTGTTGGTTTCCATCCTAGCACAAAGAAAGAAAGCCAATCTAATCCTTCCTAGTTGTCTGTCTTATTACAGTTTTTTATGTGTGTTAGCCTTGTCATTGCTAACTTACTTATGTTTTCTTACCAAGTCTTACAAGCCAATCCCTATGATGCCACCTACCCCTTGCTTTCCATTTGTCCCCACACAAATTCTTCCTCATCCCTAGAACCCATGTCCCTAACTCAGCCTATTTACAATGTTTAATTTAAGAGGGAAATGTAACCAATAAATTACACTAACTAACTCTAAATGCCTTGGTTGTGCCTAGCCATAGTAGCTACAATAGAAGCAACATCTTCAACATTCAATATCACCTTTTCTATAAAATTTGTTTCTTCTTTGAAAATATAATTCTTTGTCTAGTTTCTCCTCTACTTACTACCTGGTAATGAGAAACTTAAGGTGTACCCAGGATGCCAGTACCTTATGCAATGAGAACATTTGAGGTAGTTGACAAAATCATTAATGACCCAAGGAAATATATTTATGTGGGTTCAATAGGGTTTTTAGGAACACTAGATATCACTTGCAAGCCACCAGTTCGAACAATTTCTTCTAAAACACTTTTTTTCCTCTTTCTAGGGTTCTGCTCCTTGTTGGACTGCCTACCAACTACCACACCTGTTTTTGGAACATCTGTACTAACATTGGTACCAATGTGAATTGTAGTAGCCCCAACCATACTTAGGAAATGAGGAACCATAGGTTTCATTGGCGTATATCGTGCATAAGGTGATCCATAATACCTTTAGTTATTAAGTGCATCCTGAGTTCCTTCTGGAACTACAAAACTAGAAATATATAAGCCAAAATGTGGTGGTGGTCCTTGAGGAGGGACCACCCATGGTCTAGGGAAAGGTAAGTGAGGCATCCAAGGAGTAGCACTTTTGAGTAGGTAGTTTCCAATTTGTGCAGATTGATAGAGATGCCTTACTGCGGTCATTTAATGGGGTTCAAAATGTAGACTCCTCTAAATGGTGGACCCATCCATCCCTTCATTCACTGTAGTACTCCACACTGGTGGTGACAATGTGAGTGGGGGAAGTGGACTCATAATTGCTTGAGGGGTATTCTTGCTCCGACCCCTACCTAAGTTAGAAGACTTGGTCATTCTAGTCAGTAATAAATGGCCCCTTGAGACTACCAAGTCTGCTGAGATCATTCCTAAAACAATATTCCTTACATCAGGGGCATCAATTGATGCAGGAGTTGTAATCTCCATGACCTCAACAATTTTGCTAGATACTATTGATGTTGTGCTTGAGAAAGGGGTGTGAATAGGTGTGTCTGAGGTACTAGAGAACCCCTTTCGATGAATATGATATGCAACAATATACCAAGCATTCTCCCACATACTCCTTCCATCTGACGCAAAGGAACCATTTTGAGATGTTGACACACAATATTAGCACACAAACAAATTATTTGTCTTAAATATATTGGAGAGACAAGAAATAAATAAAAATGAAATATTATGTAAGAAATGATTATCCCACATAGATAACAAACTCAACATAGAACATGGTCACACACCTCCCCCTATATTAGAAAAAGTTGTTATCATCAATGCCTCATATGGTAATGACCCTTAACTTCCAAAACACATCATGCATTGCTAGTTAGAATGCAGATCCCAATTAATAACAAATGTGGGTTCTGAGGTAGAATAAACACAACATAGATAACTCACATAAGCAACTAGTACACAAGAATTTATGCGCACAATTGTACTTGTTTTGAATCTGTGAAAAGTTTTTGAAACAACATTGATGTTGGTAATATTGTTTCATTCAAATATGTTAATGTTGATAGTTTCATGCTACATGATGATGTAAATTTTGGGTCAATATCAGGAAGATCTATACTAGAAGGATTTTCTTCTTATCTAGCCTTAATTTTCGAGGAATGGCTCCCTAGCCTAACTGATGCACTGCAGATCATGGCCATAGTACATAAACTTGCCACCTCACTATCACTACATTTTTATCATGACTTGTAAATTTGTTCTCTAACTTTGAAACAATATTTGCATGACTTATTTTCTCTACACTGGGTATATTTTTAGCTTTGGCTTTGACAAAGGCATAATCACCCTTCAAGAGTATTGAAATTGTATCAGGAATTGTAGAATTGACATTATCATTTGTGTGATTTTGACATGCTTCAACTTCATTTTTCACAGTTAGGCATGTTGTAGAAGCCTTGTTTTGTGCAACAAAATCCAGTAATAATAAGATATTTTCAATAAACATCCTATTTGTAAGTCTGCAAAGCTAAAGAAAGGACCCAGTCCAACCTAGTCCAAATAATGAAATCAAAATGAATAATACTCGAGCAATTGAATAATCAAAATCTTTTAGAAAAAAGAAAGGAATGTGGCTTCGATCACCAAAACATATTCAATAATTCCAAATGACATTTTAATGAACATAAGCTTCATTTGTAAAACTTGTTCAACACGAAGAATGCAATTCTTTTAACATAATAAAAATAAAATTCATATAATAAATGGAAGTAAACCTAAATCACTTTGCTGGGATGGCTAGTTTGAAAGAGTTTCTAGCATCCAAATTTTTTATCTATCTCACCAGTCTGAGTGAAATCAACCGAGCCATAAATACTCTCTCCAGTGGTGACATTATTTATCCAATCTCAAATGTGAAAGTATTTCTAATTTTAGACATAGACTTGTCTTCTAAATATCCAGATTTAGTCTCAACCTTCTCCAGTTTATCATCCCCCTAATTGAAACTGAGGGCAATTTTATAGACTAAACAGGATCCTATTTTTGACAAAAGGCCCATCAACATTTGGAAGGAGCATACAACTCTGCAAATTATTATCATCTTTATCCATTGTGGGATATTTATTATCAGGTTCTAATGAGAACCCAACTTCTAAACTAATCTCTATTTCCTTGAGCTTGTCTTTGTATTTTCCAAGCTCTTCTGTCACTTTCTCAAGCACTTCCATAGTCACATTTTGAACCTCTTGCCCAAGTTTTTCTACTTTTGAAATAACATTCTCTGCAAGAATATCCAATTGTGAAACTTTAACCATAGTTTGGTTAGTGTTAGTGTTATGATGTACTTCCTTGATATAATTTACTTATTCTTTCAATCACATACTTTAGGATTGAAACTCCATTTGCCTATAAACTGAAGTAACAAATTCCCAGTCTTATAAGATTTGAAATTTTTCCAATCTGGTTGTAATATCATAAAACTCTAGACCAATTGTCAGATTTGTTGGCTCACCTCCATAACTTAAACCTAACTTCTAGACTAGCACCTGGGTGTACACTGACCTATTTTAGATAAAAAACCAAGAATTGATCTCTTTAAGATACATGCTGAAATGCATTTGGTTTTAAAATCAATTATAAAACACCTACTACTATATAGAAGCTCGAAAAATAAGTAACAAAAAAAATAGTACATAAGAAAAAGAAAAAAGAAAAATCAAACAGTGTTATTTGGGAGAAACAAACCCCTGGTGCATCATCCTTGTGCAAAACTGCACAGTACATGAGAGCACATGCATTTTGTGGATTGAGAAAAATAATTTCTATAAATCATTCAAATGCCCTTGGAATGAGAGTTTGTATTTGGAGACAAATTCATTTTTCAATGCTAGCCTCGACAATGGTAGGCTTTATTTCCATACTAGTTTCATAGAAACCAAGTGCATCTCCAAAAGTATTCCTCGATTGCAATATACTAGCATAAAACAATGCATCCTTCCCTTGAAACCTTGTAAGTGATGAGGATAAAGGGGAGGAGTCAAGAAGACGAGCAAAAGTAGAAATAGGATTGATACTAGAAGTATTGGTCATTGAATCATTGAATGATGGCCCATCAACAACTCACTGATCCATCGAAATTTGAAGGAAATGACATCTACAAGTGTTCATATCACCTACAACATCCATCGCTCCCTTCCAACATTCACAATATAAGGTTGAGTAGATCGAGTGACTTGAAGTTTTGTCTATCCA
The DNA here is from genome assembly GCA_000404065.3 of Pinus taeda. NCBI lineage: Eukaryota > Viridiplantae > Streptophyta > Pinopsida > Pinales > Pinaceae > Pinus > Pinus taeda. The sequence continues at coordinate 50,351 of APFE031510446.1, forward strand.
TGCCATAACCAAACCCATTCCACTCTTCAATGCCCCCAATTTTCCATACTGCTCCATTTCACAACCCCACTCTAGCCAAAATGAAGATGATCACATAGAAACCCCGTTGAAATCCATTACCAATAACAGATTGAATCCATCATATTCTATGCAAGTGAAAGCCAATCATTGATATAATAATAGTTGGGTATTTAAACATACATCATATAAAGACAATTTCCTTCCAAGCATCTCCCAAATTATCTTCAAGATTACATAAAATCCTCTTGTAACCTCACGCAGAACTCATCAAAAAAACAAGAAGTGACCCTATATGTAGATTTCCATCACATTCAAAATAAAGACCCTAGACTGAAATATAGCAAATGTAGTAAGCATTTGGGATGATAAGATTTGCCTTAGGGTCGGATAGGACAAAATTTGGATGGATACTTGTTCTGCAATGCAAGAATGACAGTCAAAATAGAATTTGAAACTCTAAAATTTTGAATCTCCCACCAAGAAAATGTGGTCGTGTTTGTAGGAGGCAATCACCTTAGTTTTTTTACTCTAGGAACTAAATCTTCATTGCAGCATTGGGATCTTCATCATCTTTATCTTGGAAAACTTTAATTCCTGTGCACGATATCTACGATTGGAAACCCCATGGTTCAAGGATCAATTACGATATGTTGATGATATTTAATTAAAGTTTGATTTCATTCTCATCAAAGGGTGAATAAGCAGCATTTCTATTCAAAAATTGGGGCAGATGGGACATATAGGAGCTTCAAAGTCACTTTTTAGAATGACTAATTATAAAAAATGCAATGAAAAAAATCGATTTTTTATTGAAATGTAAATTGAATTTAATTATATTGCCGCCAAACACTTAGCTCTTACTCCTTTGAAATCAAAACTCTATGGAGGTTAGGCATTGGCGAGATGATGTTGTGAGGGTCCCTATTGCAATCTATAAGTGGATGGATCTTTCTTATTTTGTGACTTTTGTGGTTGATGTTGCAATCATCACCATTGTGGTTTGCCATGATGGATTCTGGTTGGTTTTTGTAATTATTATTTTTTGTATTTCTCAACTTTGATTCTAGTCGTTAATATTGTAGATGTTGTAGATTATTTGGAATAGTTGTGATGCTTAGTGCTATGTGTGAGGGTCAAAGTGGATTTGATGATTTGCTAATTTATTTCCCTTTTCATTCATATTACCACATTATATTTTGTTTGGTGGATTTGAGCATCCGCATGGGTTTCTTAATATTTAAAACGAAGGATTGAGGATTCCACGTGTGTTTATTAGTGTTCTTAACATATATTTGACATATATATATAGATATATAATAGATATATATATATATATATATATATATAATATATATATATATATTATAAATTATATATATATATATATATATATATATATATATATATGTAAATGTATGTATGTATGTATGTATGTATGTACGTATGTATGTATGTATGTATGTACGTATGTATGTATGTATCTACGTATGTATGTATGTATGTATGATGCTAACCTTACCATAAATCTAAACTCATTATGTTATATTACTCGACTATGGTTCCATGGCACCATACTCAAGTAATATAACATAACAAGTTTAGAATTATGGTAAGGTTGGCATAAATATTTTTTATTTTTGGGTCAAATATTTATTATAGTTTATTCTTAATTACATGGGTTTTTGTTGGATGTTGGTCCTGTTGTATTTGTTTGACAATGTTTCTAAATGATATGTAGAATTGTGATTTCATTGTTTAAGTTGATGGTTCACAAGGATGTCATGTGCATGCACACTTGACGAATGCTTCGAATTTAATTCCCCATGAATGTTATCAAATGATATAACCCCAAATATTCTAATTAGCTCCATAACTCTAATCATCCACTGATCCAATAAAGAAGTTTGTAAGGAAGTATAACCTTTTAGAAAATCAATAAAAACATTTGAATCCCCTATCACTTATAAATTTAGATTGTTGAAGTGGAACAATTAAAATGACTAACATTAATGACAAACTTGTATTATTTTAGTACTTGTTATGTAGTTGTATTTTTGTTCCTAGACTAAATTAGTCATTCACATTAGTCATTCTTAGTTTTAGTACATATTAGCTAGTCATATATTTTAGTTTGGGACTAAATTAGTCATTTATGTTGGTCGTTTTTAGTTGGGTCACTTAAGATTGCTCATTTTTTGTAGTATTTCACTTGGAAAAGTTGTGGTGTCTAACTTTTTTAGTCACCTAGTCACTAATTTCATCATTTTCTACTAGTGTTAACTCCTTACAAAACCTAGAAGTAAACATGGCATTTCCATCTGAGACATTCTTCCTATGAATACCATGCAATATCACTATCTCCTCGGTGAATACATGTGCTACCTTTGTCAACATGTCCACCATAACCATAATGGAATCATTTTGTCTAGAAATCCTCAACAAAATTGTAATGATGTTAATGGAAATGATATCGCATTTCCACTATTGAATCGAAATCAGTTGTGATAACCATCCTCGATGATTACACTCTACTTTTATCTGTTTATAATCTAAATATATCACAATGAACTCCAGCACTTGTCTCTTCAAGTTCAGCCAACCTTACCATAAATCTAAACTCATTATGTTATATTACTCGACTATGGTTCCATGGCACCATACTCGAGTAATATAACATAACAAGTTTAGAATTATGGTAAGGTTGGCATAAATAAATTTTTTTTTTGGTCAAATATTTATTATAGTTTATTCTTAATTACATGGGTTTTTGTTGGATGTTGGTCCTATTGTATTTGTCTGTCAATGTTTCTAAATGATGTGTAGAATTTTGATTTCATTGTTTAAGTTGATGGTTCACAATGATGTCATGTGCATGCACACTTGAAAAATGCTTTGAATTTAATTCCCTGTGAATGTTATCAAATGATGTAACCCTGAATATTCTAATCGATAAAAACATTTGAATCCCCTATCACTTATAAATTTAGATTGTTGAAGTGGAACAATTAAAATGACTAACATTAACGACCAACTTGTATTATTGTAGTACTTTTTATGTAGTTGTATTTTTGTTCCTAGACTAAATTAGTCATTCACATTAGTCAATTTTAGTTTTAGTACATATTAGCTAGTCATATATTTTAGTCTAGGACTAAATTAGTCATTTATGTTGGTCGTTTTTAGTTGGGTCACTTAAGATTTCTCATTTTTGGTAGTATTTCACTTGGAAAAGTCGTGGTGACTAACGTTTTTAGTCACTTAGTCACTAATTTCATCATTTTCTACTGGTGTTAAATCCTTGCAAAACCTGGAAGTGAACTTGGCATTTCCATCTGAGACATTCTTCCTACGAATACCATGCAATATCACTATCTCCCTGGTGAATACATGTGCTACGTTTGTCAACATGTCCACCATAACCATAATGGTATCACTTTGTCTAGAAATTTTTGACAAAATTGTAATGATGTCAATGGAAATGATATCCCATTTCCACTATGTAATCAGAATCGGCCATGATAACCCTCCTTGATGCTTACACTCTACTTTTACCTGTTTATAGTCCAAATATATCACAATGAACTCCATCACTTGTTTCTTCAAGTTCGGCCAATGGTAGAACTTGTTAACCATTGTTAATGTCTTTTGATATCCCGGTGACCTAAATATGTCTTGACATGAAATTCCCTCAAGATAAGCTTATTGAGCTCATTATTGTCTAGAACACAAATATTGCCCCTAAATTTTACCAAACCATCTATCGTGAGATGATAATCGACATCGTATTCACTTCTACCCTGCTATTGTAACTTTTGCTTAAGCTACTAGTACCTATCATCATGTTGACTTGCCTACAAGATTTGATCCTATAAATCTGTCCCATTTGAACTCATAGTCATTATGTGATTTACCTACACTCCTATGCTAAGATCATTCTCTTTACCCTTAATGTACCTAATCTCGAAATCAAACTCACTGAGTGTGGCCAACCACCTAGATTTCCTAGAATTCATATTTGGTTGATCAAATAAGTATCGCAATCCACTGTGATCACTCATCAGAATGAACCTCCTGCCCAGAAGATAGTGTCTACACATCTTCAATGTGTGAATGATCGTTTCTGACTCAAGATCATGTGTCACATAGTTCTTCTCATGCTCATTCAATTTCCTTAACTCATAGCATACTACCTATCTTTCCTGCATCAAGGCTGCACCAAGTCCTCTCTTGCAAGCATATGTACAAACCAAAAAATATTTATCTAGATCTAGAATCTTTTGTACTGGAGAATTTGTAAGAAATCGCTTTAACTACTCAAAACTAGTTACACATTCCTCCATCCATTCAAATTTCTTTCCTTTCCACTGCAGTGATATAATATGATAGATAATACATGAGAAGTTCCTGATGAACCTCCTATAATAATTTGTTAACTCCATGAATGATCTAACCCCATCCACAATCTAAGGAGTTTCCCACTCCATAATAGCTCTAATATTTTTTCGATCCACTGTTATGCCTTCCTTGGGAACCAAATGCCCCAAATAACGTACCTTTGTCTAAAAAAATATACACTTACTAATCTTGGCATATAATTGATGCTCTCTTAAAAATATTAACATTGATGCAAAATGTTCAACATGTTCATCCTCATTCTTAGAATAGATAAATATTTCATCAACGAATACAATCACAAACTTGCCCAAATAAGGACACAACACACTATTTATCAAACACATGAAACTAGTTGGGGTATTAGTCAAATCAAAAGGAACCACAAAAAAGTCATAATTCTCATACCTAGTCTGGAAAGCAACCTTGTATATATCCTCTTCCTTGATGCATACTTGATGATATCCTAATCTCAAATCAATCTTCGAGAACACTACTACTCCCTTCAACTGATCAAACAAGTCATCAATCTATGGAAAAAGGTACATGTTCTTGATCATCACCTTATTTTGTTGCCTGTAATCAATACATAGCCTAAGAATATTGTCCTTCTTTTTCACAAACAACACTGGTGCACCCCAAGGTGATACACTTGGTCTAATGTATCCCTTTTCAAGATTTTTCTTAAGCTGTAACTTTAATTCCAAAAACTCTGGGGTGCTCATCCTATAAGGTGTTGCTTATGTTCGTGTTGCTCCCAACATCAACTCAATAGAAAAATCCACTTCCCTGTGATGTGGTAACTTTGAAATCTTTGTAGGAAACATATCCTAAAACTTCTTCAAAACTGAATTCCTCTTCAAGACTTCAACATTCCTAACATCCTTTCCTTTTTCACTGGAAATATGAACTACAAACAATAAAAACCCTTTCCTTCTACTGTGTTATTCCTACATAGCTATAGCCATTCTCATTTATGTAGGCTTCTTCTTACCTTGTAATATTCTCTTCTCTCCATCATCATCCTAACACTCAACAACCTTATCATAGAAATCTACTTTAGTCCTGTGAATGTACAACCAATCCATACCCAACAACATACTATATGATCCCAACAAAAGAACGTTTAGATGCACTGATGTAGACATACCATTCAACTCAAATGTAGTAGATCTTACCCAATGATGAACTCTTTTCTTGGTACATGTAGCCAACTACACCAACCAAGACTTTGCATGCACTTATTTATTCAACCACACTTATCCACTAGGTTGAGACTTATATAATTGTAGTTAGATCTAAGGTCAATCAAAATATAAACAAATGGATCACAAAGACTACCTTCTATCTCAATAATATATGTTTGATGGTCATCCTACCTATCATCCAAAGCTACATAAATGCAAGGAATAATCTGTCCAAAATCCCCCATTGTCTGCACTTCCTTAGCACTGTAAATCTGCGGTCTTCCACCCTGATGCTATGGACAATCTATCCTGCAATGATCCTTTCCACAAGTCCAACATTGAAAATTATTTCTTCCATCACCATGGTTCTACTCCTTAGATTGAAATCCATGTCCTCTATAAATTGCAATGAATTTATTGTACGGTGCCGCATTCTACTCATCATTTGTATCCTACAATTTTCCTCACTTCTTAACCCACTTTCATTTATTCTTCTCATTATCATTCCAATTAGTTAGAATCAATCTTGTGCCTCGATTTCTCATGACTATGCTTCAATTATCTGATGGCTTCCCCCAATGATTTAGGTTCATCGAACTCAATCATGTCTTGCAATGATATCGACAACCCATTGATGAATTTATGAATATTCACTTTCTTCTCCTTAATAGGAGGCACATATCTCAACAACTCTAAGAATCTACTGGTACACTCCTCATCAGTCATAGATCCCATCTTCAACCCATAGAATTCCTTTTCCCTGTCATCATAGTATCTCTAAGATTGATACTTCTTCCTAAAAAGTCTCTCAAACTCACTCCAAGTAAAATCCTTTTCTTGGATGCTTATGACATTCTTTACATCTTCCCACTAAATTTTTTTATTTCCCTTTAAGATTAAAAGTAGCTATCCTAGCCTTCATGTTCTCTAAGTAGTCATCCAATCTAAAAAACTTATTCGTCCCAAGAAACCAAGCTTCAACATCTTGTGACTTCTTCATTTCTCCATCAAATATAGAAGGCTTTGCTTTCTTGAATTCCTCTGGCAGGTATTACTTCTCACTCCTCCTATATAGATGGTGATGGTGATGATGATGTTGTCTCTCTAAGCCAGAACTAGAATAGAACCCACGATCATTACCCCTCCTATCAGGTGTATCCAAGAACCTACCATCTATGACTATATCATCCCTGTCAAACTTGTATCTTGATTGAGACCTACTACCATATGCCCCATTGTCCCTTTCCTCTTATCTATGAGTGATCCTAAGTAGTCCTTGTCTCTGAAAATATGATAGACTCTAAAGAATCATTTCATTAACTTACTCTTGGTTCTCCTATTCCCTATAAAGTCTTTATTGTGACTGAATGATCCTGTCATTATCTTCCTTACAACTCTTGATCTTTACTTTTAGACTTCTCATCATATCTTCTATGTCAGGGGAGTAACCATCACCATGTTTCTCATCTGGTCTGTAGGGAGAATCATGTGAACTATAGTCCACCATTCTCATAGTCATATTGATCTTCTACTTCCTGCATGAATATTGTGTTAGATAATGAAATATAAACAAAATAAACATATCTCAGTGAAGTTTAGGGGAGGTTATATTGTCTATAAAATCAGTCCAAATTAGCATGATACATGTATATACATAATCACATCCTTATATCGAAATAATGCATGATAAAATCAACTACATACAATGACTTCATGCACGAAAACCATAACCAAGAAAAGTCACGTATAATAGCCACATAGACACTGACATGCATGCATGAAAAACACATTCCACCAATATAGTCCAAGTGTTGAACCTGAGAGCTCTGATACCAATCTATAACCACCCCTCGCACATTTACTTCGTTTCACCAACTTACCAGGGTAAACATGAGAGGAAGAACTACTATGACATGACTTGACCTCCTAGATCCAATTAAGGAACTGGGGTCGAAAAATGACGACAAACTAACAAATCAACACTGAAAGGAAAAATAACTACCCTAGGTGGCCAACCTTGAGCTAGACCTCTATTTCTTAATCATGGGCCCTTAACCACACCCACAATAAGGAATCCATGCTTTTGGGAGCCTCCAACCTCATACACAACACTGCATCCATGCAGTTGCAACCCAATTTCTCTAGTTCAAAGGGTGCGGTCGTAGATTCTATGCCTAAATTCTAGGCTAGCCTCTAGACTACTCCCTAGAACTTAGTGAGACTTTCCATAATGATAAATGACAGCAAGACAAAGCTAGTCATACAAAATTTGATCAAGGACTTTACCTAACTAGGCCTAACCATGATAGTCATTTCATCAAACATATGATGAACATGTAATCTATAGGTCATGAGTACATATCTAAACATAGGGGTCTGAAACTTATTTGTGAATCACCAAGAAGGTCTAATACCCTCCCATAATAGCCGAAATAACATTTTTTAGCTTATGCATTCATTAGCCATTCATAAACTAATCAAAATTTGTCAAGAGCCATAAACAATATACCGAATATAACCAACATATAACAAACATATGCAAAAAATATAAACCATGATAGAACAACCATCAAATCCACATAATAACAGGTACAAGTACTCATAAAATACAATAGGAAAGGAGCTCTTATTATCATATCCAAAAGCCAATCAAGTTAAGGACCTCCACGTACCACCTGACCATAGATTGGGCTGAGCCAAATCTCTCTTTCAACCAATCACCCTCGTGCCATATTCTAAGTGTGAATGTGGAACCTCATGGAATAAACCAAGAGAAACCAAACCAGAGCTTCCAGAGGCCAAACTACCTCAACCATCAATCAGTGATTCTGCCTCACGATCAGACATCACCAACACCAATGAGATAAGTATCTACCCAACTATTTAGGGCTTCAGAAACTAGTCACTCAACCCATAGCCTTCCAAGGCTCTAGAGAATTTTTCCAACCTAGCTTAAGGATTAGTATCTTAACCCACCAAGGGCTCTAGAGCATTTGTCTAATATAGGCTCAAGGAATAGTAACTCAACCCAAGTTGTTCTAGGGCTCCAAAGCATTTCTTCCAACCCACAACCATAAGGAATTACGAGCTCCAACTAGAAAATAATCAAATGGAAAAAACTCACAACACCATGGCTATCTAGGAAATGGAAAGGCAAGGCTAAAAGCATTATCAATCAAGGAAATCCTCCATGCCAATGCAAATCATAACCAAATAATCACATGCATATACCATGTATCCATAAACCAACAAGGAGATCATACATGCAACATATTACTTGCAAGGCAATCCCACTATAGCTATTGATCCCGTTGTCCCCTTGCGCCTTCCTACTTTTCCTTTTCCTTCTTTATCCAAATCCAATGTATGCCAAAATGCTCCAAGAGGGCTCCAAGAAAACTCTAAGTGTGAAAAAGTGATTGAGTGTGAGAGAATAGAAGAGAGTTTCTATCTAAAATTGAGAAAAGGTTGTGAATTTATCCTCTGAAACCTTTTTATCATTAAGACCTCTATTTTCTTCAATTTCCTCTATATTCCCTTCAATTTTCTTCACATGCAATTCTGTGAGCTTTCACCTTTATTTTCTCCCATTTTCCACTATTTTCATAAATAAAATATCAATTAATGCCACTTTTCCTTTGCCAATTTCCATAGCCATAAATTAATCACAAGTGATCCCATCACTATATTTTTGTCCAGCATTCATCTTGGAATATGTGTCCCATAACCTTGATATTATTTTTTCCTTATTAACTTTATTACATAAAATTTTAACCTAAACTTGTCACATTAAAACAAATTGAACTCCAAAATATATAAAAATGAAAAAAACTTCAATCCTCTTAAAAATATTTATTCCATCTTATTTTATGAATATGAAAATCTCTAAAGTAAAGATCACAATAAAGAATTACACAATAGTAATAAGACACTATAAAACCCAAAACGCAAAAATATAATAATATAATTTATAAGAAATAAAATAAGAATATCTCAAAAGTAAAGATGACAATAAAGAATTACACAATAATAATAAGACACTATAAAACCCAAAATGCGAAAATATAATAATATAATTTACAACAAATAAAATGCTATAATAAAGATAATTATATATATAACTTAAAATTTTGCTGGTATGAATCATGATTATTGTATAATATCAATGTGGCGAGAAATAAAGTGACTAAGAATAAATATGTTAATGGTAATCTTAAAAAAAAAAGTATATAAATGTTTAGATTTGTGAAAGACACATTTAGCTTTAGTTTAGGTTTAGGGGTATATCAAATTGTTTATTTCTATGGAAAAGCATACATAAACTAAATGGGTAGATTCTTTAAGGCTTAATTCACGAATGTATTTTTAATTTATGGAGTATTCTTATGGCTTTAAAAGCCTATTAGTTTTGATAATTTCATAATGCTTTTTTATTTATTTTCTATATAGTAGAATTATTACAGAAATTTTTGAAAAAGAAAAACACTTCAATAATTTTATGAAGATGTGTATACAGTAAATCAGTCTTAAAAAGCCACCACTCAACATTTTTCTAATAACTTACTTAACTTTTAGGCTTTACCCTCTCATCTTGGTTAAATGTTTTTCCTCTCCCCTTTTTTTTCAAGATTAATCTATATTTTAATTTTATTTCCTTCATTTCTTGGCTTAGTTTTGCAATGCTCCTTCAATCTTTTAATTATTTTTCCATTTATCTATCAATTATGTGGTGATTTAGTCGGGTGATTTAGTCTAATTATTTTATGTTTTGGTTTATTTTTGCTAGAATCACTTCTTTCCAATTATGTAGTGTCATAGTCTAATTATTTTATGTTTTGGTTTATTTTGCCATAATCACTTCTTTCCAGCTCAACCATGGAGCCTAACCCCAGGAGTATCAAGATAATTGAACCTCTAACCTCTCAATTACAAAGGTGAATTAATGACGGGGACTTGACGAATTGATCTAACCCTTAAAGCTACTAAAATTTGATGATACAATTGTGGGTAAAAATATGATATTTGGTTGTTTAAAATCTATTTTTTACCACATTAATGGATTCAACACCCTTAAAATCCTTGGAGCACCTAAATTGTGTGAATTATACAACAAAAAATTATAATTTTGTCAGCAAAATTTATGGAAAAACAATGTCGCAAAAGCCTTTAAAACCTTCAAAAACATAAAATAGTTAGAGTATAAATTAAGTTATTATTATAGTTTCCCCTCAATCATCCATCCCAAATAATTTCTTTTCTGAATTTTAATATCTCTTTATTTTCAAATTTTCTTTTTCAGAAAATTTAGAATTTAAATAATTTTATTTTTTTGAAGTAAAAAAATTAATTTACATATCCTCATAATTGAAATATTCAATTATTTTAATGATAATTACAATTTTGTAATTTTAAAAAAATAATTAATATATTTAAAAGTAATAAATATTAAAATGTCAAAAATTCTTATATAAAGTGATTTGTAATAAATACTTTTTCTTCCCTATAAAAAAAGTTTTTCATTTTATATAACTTTGATTTTTCAATATTTTTGTTTGTTTGTTAGGTAATGTGAGTCATGAGATGATTTGCATGCAAAAAAATTGACTTGAGTAGTTGTGACCTAAGGGCATCTAAGACGTTAAAATCATCTGGTGATCGCAACTAAACTAGCCCACAGTGGCCCTTAGCATGGCTATATTGCTACCTATGGGGTTTCAAACCAGTAAATTTTCACCACATAGTGCCTCAATAAACACCATGTCACCATCTATTCGACACCTTGTGGGAAAATTTGATTTTCCAACTTTAATATTATTAATATTAATATATTATTAATTTTTCTTCATTAATTTTCCATTAATTTTAATGATAATTATTCCTTTTTAGATTGGTTAATTCCATTTTTTGAAATAGGTTCTTCTCATGTTTATTTTGTCCCTACCATAGACATAGCAGGGATTATAGGAATCAATTTTCAATAAGCCATTATAATAAACATAGTTGACTTTGGAAAATTTGTTGAACTTTCTATAGTTTATTATATTGTTCTGTATAACACAATATTTATAAAAATAGTGTAAATAAAGTAATTTATTTTTTTATTTAAAAAAAATGAAATTCCAATTTTTGATTGGATGGAAGGTTTGAAAAGACTAATTACCTTTTGGTCAGACGTGATAGGTAAGAAAATAAAAAGAAGATAAAAGAATATAATTTAAAATATACAAAAGAAGTTAGGTGGTCTAGTGTGTGAGTATTTATGTGACAAAATGTATTTCAAAGTAATAGTAAATATCAGAACATGTGTCTTATGTTTTGTAAGAATTAGACATGAAATCATAGCACAATGACGTATTTATCTGAGACTATACATGTTCTTGTTAATAAAAATGATTGTTTCAAGAAGAAAAAATCAGGATAAAATATCTTTGTCATAGTTAATTAAAAACAAAATTTAGTTAAAGTAAAACTAAGTGGCATTTCGCTTGAGGTATGGGAGTAAACATCAAAATTTAAGTAAAGAAATTTGCATTCTATGCATTTAAGAACATTTACGATCAAATCCACTATTGATTTGCAGTAGTATTCGTGTACCTTGAGCATTCAATATATCTCCTTGATTGTAGAGTGGACATTTTTTTATTCAGTGTATACAACTTGGTGTTGAGAAGTGGAGGTGGATTTGCCGAGTCCATTGGTGATGTAGCATTTTGCAAAGGGATGTGAAACCTGTGATGAGGTAGAGTAGTAGAAAACATGTAGAAGAAAATGCAGAGGTTAAAATTTGTGAATTCATCGACAAAAAAAAAAATAGAAGAGTGGAAGTGGCTAGTCCATGTTTTCTTATTCATTTGCAAAGTATTTATTTTCAATGTATTTCAATTTGAATCATATTTTCTAGGTTTTTTGTGCTTTGATTTTCCTTTGGTTAGATGTGTTTGTTAGCTGGGAACCTAGTGTTGCTCAATCAGAAGTTTTCACAGTGCTTGAACTGGATAACACTTATTTGGTGATAAGCCCTTTGAGGGGAAATGAGTTGGTTCTGTGTTTCTTATATAGAAATATAACTCTCAATTTCATGTTTTCCCAATCCATTGTCTTGATCTAGTTAAGATGCTAGCTTTGCTAATATTGGCTCCACTATTATCATATATTTAGCCTATACAAAAAACTGTATAGCATGGTTTTTATGCCTATCAATAACTATATTTGTTCATTTGTGTTTCCAGTTATATGAAATTTAATTGACATTTATACAATATAGTTTTAGTCTAAGAGACCTTACTAGTAGGTTTTGCTTTTTTCTTTTGATGTGTCTTGTGATTTTTGTATAATATAAGTTCATGTTTGTTTAGATAATAGTGTTAGTATTGGTAAAATTTTCCAAACAAGGACACACTTCATGTATTTTTTATATGCATTTGTTAGTTTTGTTTCAAGTTACATAATGTGCATTTGTTTTTTGTGTTTGAAATTACATATATTTGCTGGGATTAACAGTCTCCTTTTGTGGAGTATGAAGCAAAAATTCAGTTACCAATTGTACAATAGCATAAATATGAAACAATATTTCAATTAAAATTAATACAATATAGCCATAGTGTAAGTGACATTAGTTGAAGGTCTTATTGATTGTTATAATATGTGTGTATTTTGATTTATGTATGTTAGAAATTTGTGTATTCTAAGGTGATTATGGTAGGGTCGGTAAGATTTTTTGAAATGGGACACTTTATAAAATTACTTCCATCAATCATAATTTTATTATTTATTTTTCTATTCTTTGTTGTCATGGACATGGCCACCAAGTAGGTGATAGTCACCTAGTTGGCTTAAAGTAAGGTTGTTGAGGCTAGCAAAATGGATTTGGATGAGTTCATTTAACTTATAATATGATATCAATCATAAAATTGTTTTGAACAAGCGAACAAGATATAATTTTGAAATGCATGAATAATAGTATCTTGAAACTAATATATGAAATTATAATTTTTTTCATAATTGCATTATTGTTGTATGTTTTCCAAGTCTAGGTATCTAGGCCCATATTTATAAGATGATTTTAGGCTCAATATTTGATTTTGGGATCACTTTGTGCGAAGGAGTGGAACTTATCCTTTACGTTGACACTTTCACACATGTTTTAGTTCCACATATAGCCATGAAGCACATTTAGTTGCACATAATTTATTCATTTGATATATATGAATCACATCTAGTAATATAGTCATGATTATAATTTAAGGGAAAAAATGGATAGTTTAGATTCATTTTTCTTTTGGACTCACCTTGTGCAGAGCGGTGAAATTTACGCTTTTATGTTCACACTTCATCACACATGTCTAGGTTACATTTCATTTCAAAATATATTTCATTCAGTTAGAATTAAATTTCATAAAAAAAATATTCTATAATTTTGAAATGATTGAATGAAAATAACCCAAAACTAATATATGAAATTATTAAATTTTGTTTGATGATTACATTATTTTTGTATGTCTTCCAAGTCTAGGTATCTGGGTTGGATTTTACAATACAATTTTATGTTCAATATTTTATTTTGGGTTCACCTTGTGCATAGCAGTGGAACTTATCCTTTTATGTCCATACTTCCACACATGTTTTAGTTACAGATACCATCATGAACCACAAATAGTTAGACATATATTATCCATTTCAAATGGATAATATAGTTTAATATTTCCTTTTGGGCTCATGTTGTGTGGAGTAGTGACAGTATTTTATGTACGTGCATTCACATACATGTCTTAGTTGCACATATATTTCAGTTGGGAATGCCTTTGTTTCATGGAGACTCTAAGTGTGAACAATGTTTCGCTATAAGTTTGACAGTGACTTAGTCTCCTTGAATCAAAGATACTGAGACTAGTGGTATGGACTGGGATGACTCCATTCAACTTATAGGATGATGTTAACCATAAAAATATTCCAAAAAAGTAAATAAGAAACAAATTTGAAATGCATGAATGACAACTGCTCGAAACTAATATCTGAAATTATCAACATGTCTTTCATAATTGCATTATTGTTTTATGTTTTCCAATTCTAGGTATTTGGGCCTAGTTTATAAAACAATTGTAGATTCAATATTTGATTTTGGGTTCACATTGTGGAGAGCAATGGAAATTATGCTTTTATTTCTACACTTTTGTGCATGATTTAGTTTTGCATATATCCATGAACCACATTTAGTTCTTCATATATTATCCATTCGATGTATATGAATCATACTTAGTGATACAGTCATGATTATAATGTTAAGGACAAAAGTGGATAATATAGATTCAATATTTTTTTTTTCAAAATCACCTTGTATAGAGCATTGAAATTTTCCTTTTTATTTCCACACTTCCATACGCAAATATTTCTTCTATACAAATTTTAGTTTATCATGTCTTTGGTTTGTGCAAAAAATTTTGCTATAAATTTGAAATGCATGAATAAATATAACTTGAAACTAATATATGAAACTATTCCTTTTTTTTCATGATTGCATTATTCCTATTTGTTTTCCAAATCTAGGTTTATGGGTCGTATTTTACAATATGATATTATATTCAACAATTTATTTTGGGTTTGCCTTGTGCAAACTTGGGACCTTATCCTTTTATGTTGACACTTCTGCACATGTTTTATTTCATCTTGTGAAAATGAATTAGTTTACAAGTGCAAGGAACATAGCTTGTAAAAATTTTGTGGTGAGGTTCCAAATTTTCTTTGATGTATTGTAAGACATTCCCATCTCTTGCTTCCCTTTGATCGCATCTAGGCGTGTTACTATTACGGTGTAAGCACTTATCATTTGGAAAAAAATTCATTACCTCTTATAATTTGCTACTTTAGGTTTTCATTCATCCTTCATAGAAAATCTCGTAACTTACCTATTTTTACATCATCTTGCCATCTTTACACAATTAATGGCCATCTAAACCATAAAAGCACAAAAAGGTAAAAGGTCCAAAATTGTTGGAAACAATATTTAATACTGAGAGGGGGGTGGGTGTATCAAAAATAAGGCTAATTTTACTTTTAATGGAAATTTATATTTAATTTTAACCGTGGAAATCATTCATGTGAAAAAAAAAACCATCATAACATGTGCATCAAATGAAATCATCATCTAAACATACACAAAAATATCATGAGAAACAAGCACATGGAAAACATAGGATTTAACGTGGAAAACCAAAAGGGAAAAACCACCAATCTTTGTTTTACAATGTAAATATGAGATCCTAATCCATTGCATCAACTTTTTTGTGAGCCACCACACACAATAAGCACCAACTCCCTTGGATTGTTTGCTAGAACCCACTAGTAGGAAGCCCCAACTCCCTGTCTTGGTAGACACACGATTAAAATTACCATGAAGCACATGCCTCATGGATTTATGCAAGAACCCACTTGCAAGAGGCACTGACCTCGAAGCTCTCCTCAAGCACCCACTAGATGGAAGCTCCATCACCCTATTTTGTACGCTCCAATCCATGCTCAATAAGGAAATCTCTACTCTTTGTAATGGCACCCGCATGGCCTAATTTCAACTCTTTGTTCCTGAATCCTTGGCCCTTTGAGCTAGAACTAAATTTTACTAATTTTATTCTATTCTCATTACCAATAATTTTCCCTCTACACCTCCTAACATCATTCCCTCATCCTTTTCCTCACTTTATCCACTATGCATCAACACTTTGTTTTCATCTCTTGGCTCTTGGCCTTTCTCATCAGTGTTATCACATTGAGCACACTGCATAGCTCACCACAGTGCTACACAAACCCCCTATTAAGCTATTGCAAATCCTTTGTTTTGTTCCTTTGTATTACACACAAATCGATGCAGGGATTTCTCTCTGCATATTGTATAGAGCTCATGGTCGTTCAACATGGTGCACTTATGTACTTCACATTGCCTAAATCCATCCTCTTGTAAGGCTTACCATATTACCTTCACACTCAAGGAGTCCCTTAATTAAATTCTTCTTGTTTAATCAACATGGTTCTTCATTGCTACTCTTTAATTCATATAGGGCTCAAGAAGAAACCTATGTAGCATGCCATCAAAGCTCTTAACATTGTAATAAGACACTACTTTCATGTAGTTGACTTGTTGTGTCAATTATAAGACCAGGAAGGGCTCCCCTTACTGAGGACAAAGATCCATTAATTTTCTCTTCAGATCATGGTGATTACCATCTTAGTTTCATGGCCTCGATAGTCACCATTAACTGCGACTACAAAAAATTCACTATGTTCATTCGACCAGAGTTGAGCTTTTTATCCTTTAGCTCTTTAGTGAAAAATTACTAGGTGTTGTGATTGTTGGCTAACAACTCTAGGCACATATATAAATTGTTCACCTAAGCTCCTTCAAAACTCATCTCTTTAGTGTAGGTGACTAGACATTGTGATGGAAGGTCAAAAATAGAGGTGCTTTCTTTTCGCTGCAAACTAAGCTCCTCTTCCCTTAACATTATAGTGTCGCCACATTATATGCATCAGGGGACAAAACCATAAGCTAGTTGGAAAGAGCTTAAGTAAGTGATTTAGAGGTTGAATGAGTTTCTTCCTATAAAAATTCTTGTGGGTCCCAAATTCCCAATATTCAGATGAAATCATGCTTTGGTATTAATGACATTATTGAAACCACATGGCCATCTTCAAGTGGTCCCACATATGATATTTCTCAACCAATCACCATCCATCATTTGTTTGATTTCACTAGGTCCCACGCTAGTTGAGAGTCGGGGGTCAAGGAGTTCATTCCTCTGTGTTCTTATAGTAGGGCCCAACTGTTCCAATGCTCTGACTAGCTCAAAGCCCTGACTTAAGTACATTTTCACTACTTTTCCCCGACCTGTGCATTCTACGTCGAAATTAAATACACAGGAAAAAATTTTCCAAACCAACCTTGGTACAAACTTTGAAAAATTTACCACATCATCAATTTTCATCACGATGACATCATCTGGGCCTCATGTCACCTCTTGGGTGGTGCCATATGTCACCTATATTTGGCCCACTTGGTCACCTAAAACTTTCGAACACACATTCCATGTGTCACCTATATTTGGTCCACTTGGTCACCTAAAAATTTCGAACACACATTCCATGTGTCACCTTCCCATGCTACCACATCACCCAATGCATACATCATTAGCCACTGAAGCTACCCATTATTCTTGATGTGATTTATGCCATATGTCAATTCTTAGATCTCAAGGGTTAGGGGTCGATCCTTTGTACTCCTACTTAAACCTCCTGATTAGGCCAGCCTACCGACAAGGCCAAAGGTCCAACTAGGTTGATGGCCTGCTAGATTGGGGGTTGAGGCCTGATTAGATCGAGGGTCAAGGCCCAACTAACCGATGGCCCTAGTAGATCAAGGCTTGGGGGCTTCTTCACCTTAGAATATTTCTATGTGTCTTGACATCTAACTAAGCTAAATATTCCTACGTCTTATCTTTACACCAAAATATGCCTAATTCTAAAATTTCTCCAATAAATAAATTTCTTTGTGAAACAAAGGGGAGAGGCAGGACCTTGAGGCTTGGAACCCTACCTATTGACCTTTTGATCTACACATTTAACCAACCATAAGTCCTTCATCCTTAGGGTTCTTTTAGGCTGCCATATACTATTGGAAAACTCCTTTTGGTCACTATCCAATTATGCCACTTCTTGGAACATGTGAGATAGTATTTTGAGGTAGAAATACCTTCAAAGTATAAGCCACATAACCATCATAACTATAATATTTATAGATTCTTCATTTATCCTACTACTATGATGATTCTCTACTAAATCCTATAGCAACCAGAACACTCCCCCTGAGCTAGACACTCCATGCTCATCAATGCAAGAACATTATACACTTGACACCAATGCTAGCCTAGTTTACATCAATTCCAACACACTTGATGTCACCTACCATCCTACCAATGCCAACTGTCCAACAATCTTCCCATTTAGCATTGATGGCTACACATAACTTCTCCACATTAATGACAACTCCTCATGTTGCATCTAGCCTTCTCCACATTAATGATAACTCCTCATGCTACATCCAACAAACACAATCCCATTCAATGAATGGTTTTCATTAATATTTTTGTTCTTTCCATGAGCTACCAATAGCTTTCCCTCCCCATTTGAAATCAATAAAAAAGGGGTACAGATTACTTTCTCTCCCTCTTTCAAATAATGTCTTAGTGTTAGGATGCTAATACGAATTCTTCTTATGAGCTACTAATGTTTGCTCCTTCTCCTTTGGAAATTTATCTTCTTAGTGGCTAATATATCTTTGATGAGTCACTTGAAGTATGTGATCCAAACTCAACTACAAACAACACAAACATAGACACCTGCAAAATGAAATAATAGAAAAACATGTCCTTGTGTGTTCTTGTAGTTACTACTTCTCTAGGAACTGGACATATATGATATGATCCCCTTGAAAATATACCAACTATTTTGATTTTTTGTCATATCTGTAACACCCCATGGTTCTTGGTCTTTTGGTGGCCTTGGTGCAAGTGATATAGACAAACGCCCAAATCCTGATATAATTTCCTCTAATTCTGGCTGAAACCCTTCTTCTACTCTCACTAGAGTATCAGTCATCTATTTCTAGACTAACTATTATAAAAATTCCTTTTTTCTTCAAAATCACCACTCTCTTCCCCTTTAATAACCCCAACCCTTGTTATCGAGCACAATTTATACCATAGGCCTTTTTTCCTATATCAGGACTATAATTCCATAGGAAATATAAATTACACTATTGAAAAGGTTTTTGAGTGGATTTAACACTATTGTGTATAAAATACACTATCAGCCCTTTTAACACTACCATAGTGCATTTAACCATGGAGATACACTATCGGCAGTTATAAATGATCGTAGTGTTATTTCCCAAGAATTACACTAGCAACACAGGTTTGCAAGAAATGTGTTATGTGTAAATAACACTATCAACACTTTAAACTATTGGACCCTTACAATGCTCCTTCTCGTATGTGATAACACGTAGTGTTATCAAAAATTGCAATCGGCGATTTCAATGCCTCTTACCAAACTCCTTCCACTTGGGTCTTGCGATCCAATAAGCCACGCGGACCCGACAACTTATCCACCCTCCTCTATAGTATTTCGGGTCTGAGCTATCGAAGCTTTGGAATTCAATGACTCCAAAGGTCCTTTCCACTTCACTGTGGTTCTGCGATGCGATAATGGTTTGGACCCGATATGTGTATGAGCCAGATTTAATAATATTTTAGGTCCAAAACTCCATTCTAGCTTAGTCTTTTCACAGTTTTCCTGTGTAAAATAGAGTTTACACTTGTGGAACTCAACAATGTTTATAAGGGAAATAGGGCATGCTGATATAAAGGAAAATGTTATGAAACCAACTCAACAAAACATAGAAAAGATAGTTCAACGCCTTAGAATTCAGCCTCTTCGAGGGGGAAACCTCCTTTACATTATATAAATGAACATTGGATGATTCAAATGATAAAATATCCTTTCTATATATAGGAGTCTAAGGAGTCACAATATAACCTAGCCGACCTAACAATAATGATATAAAGCCACAAAAATAACAATAGAGGGATTCTGTGGGGCACAACAATATTAATAAGGGGTACAACTATAATAGTAATGGGGTAATAACTAGTATTATAGGGACCCAACATGCCCTCTCCTTCAACAAAGTGTTGTCCTCAACACTTGAGTAGTTCTAGATGCTTCTGTATAAAATTCTCATCCTCCCATGTGGAATCTTCAGCAGATAAGTTCTTCCACTTGATAAGATACTCTGAAATTACTCGATTTCGTAGCTGTCGAGTTCTTGTTTCTGTGACTGCTTCTGGTTCCAATATAATCTTTCCTTCCTCGTTAAGTTCTGGAAATATTGTTTGAACTGGGAGCTTATTGCCTATAACCTTCTTTAAACATGAAACATGGAAAACTGGGTGCAATCGAGAAGCTGCAAGAAGCTCTAATTTGTATGCCATAGTACCAATCTTTTGCAACACCTTGTAAACACCATAATACTTTGGTGATAATTTATTATCCTTCTTAGCTTGCTTGAGGTACATTTTCTTATATGGTTGTAGCCATAGGAATACACAATCACCTACATCAAAACTTCTTTCACTACGATGTTGATCTGCCTGTTGTTTCATTTTATTATGTGTCAACACGAGGTTATCCTTTAAGAGTTGCAGGACTTGTTGTTGATGTTCGATGTGATGTTCCACTGCTTGAACCTTAGAATTTTCTCTTAAATATGATGTGATGGATGGTGGTTGATACCCATAAAGTGCCATAAATGGGGTCATTTTTGTTGTTGTATGGAAGGAAGTGTTATACCACCATTCAGCCAGAGGCAACCATTTGACCCATTGTGTCTGTTTATCAGATACAAAGCAACGAAGATATCCTTCCAAACATTTGTTTACTATCTCAGTTTTCCCATCAGATTGAGGATGATAAGATGAGCTATGAGCTAACTGAGTACCAAGACAAGAAAATAATTCTGTCCAAAAATTTCCAGTGAAAATGGGATCTCTGTCACTTACAATAATCTTTGGGTCTCCATGTAGCTTTTGAATTGTTTCCATAAATGCAGTAGAAACTATATTGGCTTTAAATGGATGTGATAATGCACAAAAGTGTGCGTACTTGGTAAGTCTGTCAACTACCCATGATGACACTCTTTCCCTCAGACTTGGGTAACCTATGATAAAAATCCATTGAAATCTCCTCCCAACGTTGGCTTGGAATGGATAAAGGTTGTAATAGACCCGGTGTCTTAATTTTTTCAACTTTATCTTGTTGGAAAACCAAACATTCCGCCACAAACTTTTGAATATATGATTTAAGGCCCTCCAAAAAAAATTCCTTCTTAACCCTGTGGTAAGTTTTTAAAAATCTCGAGTGCCCTACTAAGGGAGAAGTGTGCAATTCCATAAGAATATTTTTTTTTAGTTGGGAATTCTTACAGAGGTATAAGCGATCTTTGTACCATAACGAATCATTTTGTGAGCTAAATGTATCCGGCGTACTGGAATCTTGTTGTAACTTTCGAATAAGTGCCCACACTTCTTCGTCATTCGTCCATTCCTCCCTTGCTTCATTTATCCAATCTGGTTGGATAATAGAAATGGCACACAACAATTCTTCCACATCCTCATCCTTTCTTGAGAGTGCATCTGCCACCACATTTTGCTTCCCTTTTTTGTAGATGATTTCAAAGTCATAACCCAACATCGTTGTGACCCACTTTTGTTGCTCTTCAGAAGATAATCTTTGTTCTAAAAAGTATTTAAGGCTATCATGATCCGTTTTTACCTTGAAGTGTCTTCCCATTAGGTAGGGTCGCCATTTCTTAAGTGCATGGAGTATTTCCAACATTGCCTTCTCATAAATAGCTTTGTGTAAAAACTTTCCCTTGATTGGACAACTTTCAAAAGAAATGGGTCTTTCATCTTGCATTAAAACAGCACCAATTCCATTTCCTGAAGCATCACATTCCACAATAAAGGTTTTTGTGGAGTTCGGTGTAACTAAGACAGGTGCTTGGCACATTGCCTCTTTAAGATGTTCGAAGGCCTCTATTGATTCTAGAGTCCATGAAAATGCATCTTTCTTCATTAATGTTGTTAGAAGTGCTACTATTCTCCCATAATTCTTAACAAACTTGCGATAATACCATTTCAACCTCAGAAATCCTCGTAGATGCTTTATGGATGTGGGGATTCTCCATTCCTTAATGGCTTTAATTTGTCTAGGGTCTACCTTAACTCCTTCATGAGATACAATATGACCCAGATATTCCACCTCTTGTACTCCAAAGAAACATTTGGATCTTTTTGCATATAATTGTTTTTTCCTCCAATAGTTGTAGCACCCTGTCAACATGTTCAACATGATCCTTCCAAGACTTGTTGTAGATTAGTATATCATCAAAGAATACTAACACAAATTTTCTAAGGAATGGTTTGAAAATTGAATTCATCAACCTTGAAATGTTGGGGGTGCATTGGTAAGGCCAAAAGGCATGACCAAAAATTCATAATGACCCTCATGAGTTCTAAATGTTGTTTTCGGAATGTCTTCTGTCTTCATTCTGATTTGATGATATCTTAAACGAAGATCCAACTTGGTGAAGTAAATTGATCCATGCAATTCATCCAGTAATTCATCAATGACAGGAATGGGAAACTTATCTTTAATAGTGAGCTTTTTGAGCTCCCTATAATCCGAACACATGCGCCATGATCCATCCTTCTTGTGCACCAATACTACTGGAGTAGAAAAAGAACTTTGACTTGGTTGAATTATACCACCCTCTAGCATTTCTGCAACCATACGTTCATTTTCACTCTTTTGGGCATAGGGATATCTCTATGGCCTGATGTTTGGAGGAACACTTCCTGGAATCAGATGAATAGAATGATCATGATCATGAATAGGTGGGAGACCTTTGGGAGTCTCAAATACCTTGGAATGGTTGTCCAATACTATTTGGAGATCTGGAGAAATAGATGATTCCAATGTGGAAACATCTAGTGGACATAATTTTGCAATTCCACCTTTTCATTCCTTTTTCCATTAGAGATGATTATATTTCCCGGTTCCCCTCCAATACCCCTTAATCCAACTTCCTTTCCTTCCATAGAAAATTTCATGAAAATTTCTTGAAAATTAAAAGCTATTGCACCCAAGGGTTGTAGCCATTGGACTCCTAATACAATATCATCACCTCCCATTGGAATCGAAAGCATTGGGATAGTCAATACATATTCTCCCATGGATAGCTCGATATTATGTCACTTTCGAGAGCAATTTATTGTTCCTCCATTTGTAACCATCACTTGACACTCTGGTGCTAGATATAAGAAGCAATTCAATTCTTTTGCTACCTTACGATGAATAAAAGTGTGAGTACTTCCTGAATCAATCAACACTATTACCTTTTTATTCTTGATTTGTCCTTCTATCTTGATGGTTTAATGAGTGGTAATTCTCGGCAATGCATTACAAGATATGGTCAGATTCATTTGTTCTTCATCTAGGCTTTGTTCCTGGAGTATATCCTCTTTTTTTGACCTTTCTTTCTCCTTTTCTTCTTCATCTTTACAATCTATGTAGAATAATTTCTTCTCAGCACACTTATGACCTTTAGTGTATTTGCTATCACAACTGTAACAAAGCCCTTTTGCTCTTTTTTCTTCCAATTGTTGTAGTGTCAACCTTATATGTTGTGGAACACTAGGGACAACACTTCCATCTTTATAGATGTGAGTGGTATGCTTCCTCGTTGCCATAATTTTGCTTTCCATTTTTCGTGCTAAACTGAATGCCTTCTCTAATGAATCAAGTTCCCAAAGGCGAACATCATGTTGGATATTATCCTTTAAAGACCCTATGAACACATCAATCCTATGCTCCTCTGGAATATCTTTTACCCTTATGTTCAATTTTTGGAACTCCTTAATGTGCTCCATTATTGAACCCTTTTTTTTTGAGACTTATCAATTGGCTAAAAAAAGTGTTGCTTTTGGTATCCTCATAATGTGCCATCAATTCTTCCGTAAAAATTTCCTAAGTGACAAATTGTTTACGAGAGCAAAGCCATTGAAACCATACAAACTGATTTGGTTCCAAATATAAAGTTGCCATACGTACCTTTTGTGTGTTTTGCACATTATTGAGATCGAAAAATTGCTCCATCTGTAATATCCATGTTGCGGGATCCTTGCCATCAAACTCCTCATATCGATTTTTGGAATATGGCGGGTCTTCGATCCAACATTAGACTCTATGGAATCATGATTAACATTTCTTTTTTCTCATCATGAGTTTCCTTTACTACCCTTTCACCCTTAGTGACCCTTTCTTGTAGCAACTTATTCATATTTATCTTCAACTCTTCCATGTCTGTCTTCAAATCTATCTTCAAATCACCCATCTTAGCTTCTACACCTTTCTTTAAACAATCCAGCTTAGATTTTGTTCTCTTTTGTGCAAGTGACACTTGTTGCACTTGGTCTCGTAATTTTTATATATCATGTTGCATTTCTTCCTCTTCTTCATGAGTCATGCTAGAGCTTTCAGGTCACCTACTAGGTGTTTTCGTTTTCTTTCTTCGGGGAACCAATTAATAATAATAATTCTTCACTATGCCCTTTGAATTCCTTCAAAATAATTTTTCAAACCAAGCTTAAGAAAACATTTAAAAAAAATATACACACCCTTTTTTCACTTTGTAGGAGCTCGATATTGACTCTGATGTATCTCTGTAATTTCAGATCATCCAGTTGTGAAATTGTGAATTGCAGTAGCCCTCTATGTCCTCTTTCTAATTCCACCAGTCTAACCCCAATTGGATTCTCCAATGAATAGTTATGCCAAATCGCCCACAATGGCCTCATTATAGACTAATTCAGTAGAGCGAACTTGTACGACGTACCACGTGTCCCGGTTTTGACCTTTGGCTCTAAAAAATATATACGAGAAACTACATTTCGTCCTCTTTCTATCTAATGCTCAGAGAGAAAGTTATGACGATTTTCCCCATGTCACCTGTTTTGCATGTAATTCAAGATTCTGCAAAAGGACCAACTTCCTCAGTTCATATCTCTGAAAATATAGCGCAAAAAGATCTAAAATTCAGACATGAGATTCAGTGT
>APFE031510449.1:0-36761 GCA_000404065.3 Pinus taeda
GAAGGAAATGTTGGCAATCCTACATGCACTTAAGAAATGGTGACCCTACCTAATGGGAAGACACTTCAAGGTAAAAATGGATCATGATAGCCTTAAATACTTTTTAGAACAAAGATTACCTCTTAAGAGCACAAAAGTGGGTCACAAAGATGTTGGGTTATGACTTTGAAATCATCTACAAAAAAGGGAAGCAAAATGTGGTGGTAGATGCACTCTCAAGAAAGGATGAGGATGTGGAAGCATTGTTGTGCGCCATTTCTATTATCCAACCAGATTGGATAAACGAAGCAAGGGAGGAATGGAAGAATGATGAAGAAGCGTGGGCACTTATTCGAAAGTTACAACAAGATTCCAGTATGTCTGATACATTTAGCTGGCAAAATGATTTGTTATGGTACAAAGATCGCTTATACCTCTGTAAGAATTCCCAGCTAAAACAAAAGATTCTTATGGAATTGCACACTTCTCCCTTAGGAGGGCACTCGGGATTTTTAAAAACTTACCATAGGGTTAAGAAGGAATTTTTTTGGGATTGCCTTAAATCAGATATTCAAAAGTTTGTGGCGGAATGTTTGGTTTGCCAACAAAATAAAGTTGAAACAATTAAGACGTCGGGTCTATTACAACCTTTATCCATTCCAAGCCAATGTTGGGAGGATGTTTCAATGGATTTTATCACAGGTTTACCCAAGTTTGAGGGAAAGAGTGTCATCATGGTGGTAGTTGACAGACTTACCAAGTATGCACACTTTTGTGCATTATCACATCCATTTAAAGCCAGTATAGTTTCTAGTGCATTTATGGAAACAATTCAAAAGCTACATGGAAATCCAAAGATTATTGTAAGTGACAGAGATCCCATTTTCACTGGAAATTTTTGGACAGAATATTTTCTTGTCTTGGTACTCAGTTAGCTCATAGCTCATCTTATCATCGTCAATCTGATGGGCAAACTGAGATAGTAAACAAATGTTTGGAAGGATATCTTCGTTGCTTTGTATCTGATAAACAGACACAATGGTCAAATGGTTGCCTCTGGCTGAATGGTGGTATAACACTTCCTTCCATACAGCAACAAAAATGACCCCATTTATGGCACTTTATGGGTATGAACCACCATCCATCACATCATATTTAAGAGAAAATTCTAAGGTTCAAGCAGTGGAACATCACATCGAACATCCACAACAAGTCCTCCAACTCTTAAAGGATAACCTCATGTTGGCACAGAATAGAATGAAACAACAGGAAGATCAACATTGCAGCGAAAGAAGTTTTGATGTAGGTGATTGGGTATTCCTACGGCTACAACCATATAAGCAAATGTCCCTCAAGCAAGCTAAGAGGATAATAAATTATCACCAAAGTATTATGGTCCATACAAGGTGTTGCAAAAGATTGGTACTATGGCATACAAATTGGAGCTTCCTGCAGCTTCTTGATTGCACCCAGTTTTCCATGTTTCATGTTTAAAGAAGGTTATAGGCGACAAGCTCCCAGTTCAAACAATATTGCCAGAACTTGACGAGGAAGGAAAAATTATATTGGAACTAGAAGCAGTCACAGAAACAAGATCTTGACAGCTACGAAATCGATTAATTTCGGAGTATCTTATCAAGTGGAAGAACTTATCTACGGAAGATTCCACATGGGAGGATGAGAATTTTATACAAAAGTATCCAGAACTACTCAAGCGTTGAGGACAACGCTTTTTTTGAAGGAGAGGGGCATGTTGGGTCCCTATAATACTAGTGATTACCCCATTACTATGGTAGTTGTACCCCTTATTAATATTGTTGTGCCCCTATTGCCCCCATATTGTTATTACTGTGCCCCATAGAATCCCTCTATTGTTATTTTTGTGGCTTTGTATTATTATTTATAGGTCGGCTGGGTTATATTGTGACTCCTTAGACTCCTATATATAGAAAGGAGGTTTTTTCATTTGAATCATCAAAGAATTGTTCATTTATGTAATGTAAAGGAGGTTTCCCCCTCGAAGAGGCTGAATTCTAAGGCATTGATCTATCTTTTCTATCTTTTCTTGAGTTGGTTTCATAACAACTGATGACCAACCTAAATTATTATTTTGACATGATGTTGAAGGAAAGTCTTAGGATGGTAATGTTCCACCCTTATATGTAAGTCTAAACATTCATGATTACATTTTTACACAATTTGGTGGTTGATTCTGGTGCTTCGCACAATCTCATGCCTAGAGTCATCATGGAAAAGCTTGTTGGCCGAGGAAAAGGTATGTTTTCTCCTCGTAAATAGCCTAATTAAGCATTTGTCTTCACATGTTTATCTTTATTTTATGGATAAAAATAGAGGAAACAACAACATAAGCTGGGTAAAATTGATTAGTAACAAATTAGATATATCTAGGCATGGAAAAATGACTTTCACTATCTTTATATGCAGGGACCCAGATTCAACAATTATTGTTCAATTGATAGAACAACAACATCAAGTAAAGGAAGGAAGACAATGTCCTAAGCATGGAAGAAAGCAGATGACCAAGAGGACCAATGCTATTTTATGATTAAATTAGATCAAGTGTTGTGAAATCCTCAGGATCTCCTAATCTTAAGGATTCACTTCTATCTATTTACTTTTCTAAATGTTATATAACGTCGTAAGGTGAACTGAACAGCTAGTTTAGGAATTCACAGATTGTAGCTATTATTTTTGGACACATAATAATTTCATCTCAGTGATGTTGTAACTCTGTTATTGATTTTACTAAATAAGACTACGTTTAATTCATAATCGTATTCTAAATATCTAATAGTAGGGACTTCTAGAGACTTTGGTCCGAGTCAATCGAAGATCTACTACTTCAATTGATTGTGTTATAATGATTTTTGTTTATTCCTCACTGTTTATTATTGATAGTTTGCAAAATTAGTATCATTTTGATTACTATGAGGATTGATGATTCTGATTTGTGTTTGTTGTTCAGTCGAGATTCTAGATTTAACTATGTGATTATATATGCGTGATGCTCTTCATTGAATTGGTTATGTTAATTCCAGATTATTGTTCATTCTAAGGCAATGCTATCATAGATTTCAAAGCCAGAGTGATTGCTTTCCATGAGATGTTTATATGGCTATTTGTTGTTTAATTATCATAGATTTCCTTCATGTTAAATAAGTTAGTTTCAATACCAGTTAGATTGTCAAGTGTGATTCTTTCTATTTGCATTCTGATTCAATTTCTTGTACAATAGATTAAGTAGCTTCAAAAGTGTGTTATGAATTCCTTTTAGAAGTGTTTGGACTGAATTCAGAGAAATCAACATTAGCAATCACAACGATTCCAACATAAATTGATCTCTGAAT
The DNA here is from genome assembly GCA_000404065.3 of Pinus taeda. Taxonomy (NCBI): domain Eukaryota; kingdom Viridiplantae; phylum Streptophyta; class Pinopsida; order Pinales; family Pinaceae; genus Pinus; species Pinus taeda. The sequence goes on from APFE031510449.1 coordinate 3,348, forward strand.
TCACTGCATATATAGTGCTGACAATCTTGAAATAAAAAGACTTTCCCTGGGTTGATAATGAATGTAGGTATTAAGATTGCTTGTAATAAGACATCTTAGTGCATTAACATTTTGGCGTCATTGCTGGGGAGAGTGTTTCAAAGTGATTTCCTTTTGTCTTACTGTAAAAGAATTGGGTTTTAAAAGCAAGATGTAAGAATCTGCGTGACCAACAAGTAAAGTGCTTTCTCATCAGCCTGCTTTTCAGCAAAAGCATAGTGGTTAAATAGAAATAGTTTTTTTTTTATGAATGAATAGGAATAAAAAGATAGAAAAAGATAAGAACTCCCCACCTAAATCCATAAAAACCAAGGGATTGGTGAGCCTTGGGAGAAAAGCTTTTATAGACGAAATCGTAATAAGAGAAGAGTCTCAAGCATCAGTAAAATTCTAGACTGTCTCTAGAAAAACCCCTACTTTATTCCCTCAGGCAGCAGGCTCACCATCTGCATCCTACACTGAGAATCATAGCCAAACTAGAGGATCTGAACAGAGTTTCTAGGTTACAGCAAATTTACATTCAGATCCTCTACAAGAGGAAAAATCGTGCAACTTAAGAGAAGGAGAGGGAGAAACCAGTGGAACTGCTAATGTAGGACCTCAGTTATCTGAACAAGGATCTCCTATGATCAAATCTAGGTAGTGTTACAAAACCAACTTGGATTATGAATTCCCCCCCTTACTCAAATATCACCCCCTAAAATCCCTGAAGGATATTGGCACATTTTTGACCAAATGGCGAATATACCACCTCAAGGTTAGACCACGACATTGGAATACCCCATAGTTGACAAAGTGGCTAATGCCTCGATGAAAGCTATTCACTTACAAAGCATCCAACTTTTCATGGGATGATCATAGAGGATTCAAACACCTTATTATTTGAGTTTGATGCCCTCTATAGAGGATATGACTATATCACCAATTGTAAAAAACTAAAACTGTTCCCTTCTACTCTAAAAGGAGCAGCTTTTAGGTGGTTCATGGGTTTAGGAGGACGTACTATTAACTCTTGCGATGACATGAAAAAATATTTTCTAACAAGTCACCAGGACTTTTGCAAGACTAGGGAATTAAAAGATGAAATCTTTAAGATGGATACAAAGGATAATGAAACTCTAGAGGGATATGTTGAATGGTTTCATTATAATTTGCAGAGATCCCATCACACCACTTTACCAAAAGAAGACCTGAGAGATATATTAACTAAGGGAATGAAAGAAGAATGGATAGAAACTCTAAATTTGATGGGGAAAGGAGATATTTCTCAAGAAGATTATGATGAAATCATTTGCTTGTGTATCATGTGTTCGCGATGTAGCACACGCACAGGGTCAGGAAGCTGAGATCCTATGACTAGAGGAAGCAAACCACACAGTGGAGGCGTAACAAGAATGGAAATAGGTAACCTCCTGGAAGATTTCAGAATGGACATCCTAGGCACCCTTACAACGCAGTTGGACGTCCTATAGGCTAAAAAGAAACAAGCCTTAGCAAAATAGAATTTCGTTATTTTCTACCCACGCTGCCGGAAGAAGCACAACCAACGGTAGTTTCCATTGGACATGGTATAGACATGTGGCATCTGCACCAAGGATCACACCACTGTACAATGTCCATCACTTCCCAAGCTGAAAGTAGTTTTCAAAGACATAGACGAAGAGACATATCCAGTATACTTAATGAACCAACATCGACAGTGGAAGGCCAAACCTACAGGTATGTCATAAGACACATCCCAGTTCTTTCCTTCTTCACCATTTAATCAACAACAGAATCCTGGGGCAGCATGGAAAGGTAGTCACCTTACTCGAATTAGAAATCCCAACCATTCCCTATGACACCTTGGCCAACTTAGTCCTTTTCGAGTAATGGCTAGCCAAACTCTCCTTTTACTCTTGTTTGGCAAGGTAATCCATATGCATCCCAGTGGCCTGCCTCTACTTCTAAAAATCCAAACCAGTCTTCGAATTGGTAACGACCTTTGGGGATATCCAATAAACCTATGGGGACATGTCCTCAACCTCAACCTACATTATCACCCCCATATCCATTACAGGAAAATCCTTAGCCCCTTCTACATCCTCAATTTCCTACTCAACCGAATCTGAATGCTAATAAGAGGCTGGTTCAGTTGGTGCAAATTTTTGAGAGCTTGGGCCAAGAGATTAAATGAAAAGAACGTAATGAACTTAGATTGAGGTCAGGACGTATCATCACCCTTGAGAAAAATAGAGACCAACCATCAATTCAGTTGGAAACCCCACCTATACATATACCATCAATTGTAATTGACAAATAACTAAAACAAGGAGAAGATACAGATCAACATAAAGATCCTGAGAAATTCATAGTCACTTCATCCCCGTTCCCAGAAAGGTTAAAAATACCTAAACCACTTGTTTATCCAGATTTTGATCTTGAAGGGGAACTAAAAAATCTTTGTATTAAAATTCATCTCCTCGAGGCAATCCAATATATTCCTATTTATGCTAAAACGATTAAAGAGCTATGTGTAAATAATCTTGTGAGGAAGGAAAACACTTCACCCACCATTCATGTTGTAGAGACTTTATCTGATTTACTCTTGGGAGGGGAAACTCCAGTGAAGTATGAAGATCTTGGGAATCCCATAGTTACAGTTCAAATATATGGCCACTCCTTTCCAAACACACTAGTTGTTCTAGGTGCAGCCATTAACATCTTAATAGAAAAAACTTATTAGACACTCAGTATTACAGCTGTGGAACCACCACCCCGATAGAACTTTTTGATCATTCAATGGTAAGGCCAGAGGGAACTTTTCAAGATATTATGGTTTCTGTTGATTCATGGGAGTATCTAGTAGATATTCTTGTTATAAACATAAAGAGTCGATTGGATGGGCACCGTATGATTTTTGGCCGACCTTGGCTGGAAACAATCGACGCTGACATAGACTATCGTGAGGGAAATATGAATATTTCTAAAGGGGATGCTGTAAAAAATCATGTTTTATGTACTCCTACTGAGCCAAGTCTGCCCATTGTAAAAATATGTAAGCAACCACCTGCATACCTGGAAGAAAGAATTTGTTCACCACTTACAGTAGCAGAGGCACTTGAATTCAAGAATCAGACTGAAGATGATGTTATCAACAACTTTATCAATCAACCAGCCAATGTGAACAATGTAAAATGCCAAATGTTAAAAGAAATTCTTGATAATGAAGGCTTGGAAGACCCTTTTAAAGACATTGATGATCAACATATCTGGACAACTGTTGTTCATAACAGCAAGCTTGTTGAAATCGAACTAGGCAAGGTTTTAAACATCAATGATATCCTAGACAATGACCAACAGCAAAAACTCATCCAGGTCCTGCAAAAATATAAAGGTGCTTTTGCCTGGGACTATCCTGACATGGAGAACATAGAACCATAGTTATGTACGCATCATATCTACACCGAAAATGATGCTCGTCCTATCTAGCAGCCTAAATGAACATTGAATCTGCATCTCAAGGATATTGCAAAAGAAGAGCTATAGAAGCTGCTGGATGTGAATTTCATTTATCCCATTTCAGAGAGCAAATGGGTCTCTCTATATTGTCCCTAAGAAAAATGGGAAGTGGTGAATCTGTGTGGACTATCGAGAATTGAACAACGCAACACAGAAAGATCGCTTCCCTCTTCCATTTATTGATCAAGTCCTTGATACTCTAGTAGGGAAGCAATTGATTTCCTTTCTAGACGACTTCAACGACTATAATCAGATTCAAATCACCCCTGAAGACCAAGACAAAACAACATTCACCTGTCTGTGGGGTACATTTGTTGGAAATAATACTGAGAGGGGGGGGGGATGAATCAGTATTATTATGACAATTCTTTTCAATTCTTTCACATATTTGTATACACCACTTTAGTTAGAGAAACCAGCTATATACACAACTTCAGTTAAGGAAAACAACGTATAACTCACAGACTTGTAATTTAGTTATTCTTCATGTGTTAATTTTAAATCAATGAGTCAGAACCATATAGACGTCAACCAGGAACAGAAAAATAGTGCAGACAGTCACACACAAGAACACAAGATATAAGGTGGAAACCCAATGTGGGTGAAAACCACCTGCTGCAATATGTCTCTATCTCCTTTCAATTAGAAACTTCTTTTTACAATGATTCTGTACTGGTGTAGTCCTTTACCCGTACGCATGCTACAACTTGCAGAGGGCTACAACCCTCTCTCGTTCTCCAGCTTCTCCTGGAAGGGAGCTGCAACCCCCTTTAGCTCTTGTACTAGCAGTGGTACTAGTACGCAGGCTACTACCTGCAGAAGGCTTCAACCTTCTCTTTCTTCCAGGGACCACGTTTCATAAATTTTCAGACTGGATCCATGAATTACATTAATCAAACATCAAGTATATCTGCAACAATTAATTTCCTTTGTACAACCCAATATAGAATCAATCAAACACTTCTCAGAATGTTGTAACCAGAAATCAGTAATAGTAACCAGACACCAATTCTAAACCCAGAACACTGCAGCAATAAACAGAAGTAGCTAAAGCATACGCTACTTCGCTATATTGAAACCTGCGTATATATGCAGCTGTATCACTTCAAACTAGCGTATATGCTTCTGTGACTTACTGAACCTGCGTGTATACGCGCCTTTGCTGCGCCGAACCTGCGTACAGATCTATGAAAGACAGATTTCCCTTTTCAAGTATTCAAGCATTAATTATACCCAGATTTTCAAATTCATAGATCAATTCATGTGTCAAATACAATAGATCATAATCACACAAAGATACTATTGTTCAAGCTTTGAGATTCGACCTCTCAATAGAACTTATCCATCTTGCAGCATTCAGGTTCCTCCTTGATTCAGATCCCTCAATGCACCATAACCAATCACTAGTGTTCCAGATCTTCCTCTTCTTATGATATTCAATTCTTAAATCGATACCCTTGCCAAATGATCTTCTTGCCATTTTATAGTCTAGGCCTTACTCAAACCATGGTCCAAAACCATTAAGAACCAATACCAGGGACCCAATACCTGGGTTCAACACCTTGGATGCAATACGATGGACCAAAACCATAGGTTAAAATATGTCGGACTAAATACCATGAACCAAACATAACTTTTCCCACATGTACGCAATTTTCTTTGCATGAAAGTGCGTGCATATGCATACGCGCTTTTTGATCGGTGATCCCGCGTATATACGCGTCTTTGATAAGATGAACCTGCATATGCCTTATTTTCTTCCATTCTGAGAGCCTGAACTGTGATCTACCCTTTTAGAGAGTTGCCATCAAGGACAACACTTGTGCCATAGTGCCGACCTGTGCCATAATGCCAACAATCTCCCCCTTTGGACTTGATGGCAACCCCAAGTCACTCGAAGTCATTCTCCCCCTTTGACATCAAGGGCAAAGGGTTATGCTCCCCCCTGAGTATATGTTGAAATTTCTGCTCTGCTGTGCTGTCCAAGCTCCCCCTGACTGTAGGCAAGGTCTGCAAGAAGATGTTCTTCAAAAGAAACATGACTTTATACATTATAAATGACCTTCCTACCACCAAAGCATACATCCATTTCCCAACTAAGTGGGGATTGACTCATCTACCCAACCAAGTGGGGATACACCAAGATAAAACAAGAACATTACATCATTCATCCCAGGCATAGTGGGGAAACCAAGAAGGGTTGTTACATGACCTTGATAAGAAAAGAAATACATGACGTAGAGACGAAATATTTACAGCAAAATTATGATAACATCTATCATCATCAACATCTGTCAATCACCATTCAGACCATCAACCATGATCTCCCTCTGCACCTGTTGCACCTGAAACAAACAACAAATTGTGAAATTGATAATGCCAACAATGTATTATTCGAAGAATACATGCTTCCCCTGAACCTGTGCCAGATGGTCTCTCTCAGACCCAAATTAGACTCTTTTCATCTAGAGCCTGGTCCATAGAAAGTCTTCAAACCAACATATACGCGACTGTATCGTCATAAACATGTGTATGTACATGCATACCCCATGTGAAACTCGCGTACAACCATTAATATTTGAAACAGACAAGTTTCAGCAGCAAGATGATGCATCAACTACTCCCATCTTCTGTCTGAGATATTCAAATGTCTCCTTGGGTAGTGGTTTGGTGAGTATATCAACAACCTGTTCCTTGGAGGGAACATGCTCCAATTTGACCTTTTGTTCAACCACTTGTTCCCTTAGAAAATGATACTTGATAGGTATGTGCTTAGTTTTTGAATGCATAACAAGATTTTTTGAAATATTGATTGCACTTGTATTATCACAAAAGATGGAGATAGGTGGAGTACAGGTGATTTGAAAATCTTGCAAAGTTTGCATCATCTAAAGAAGTTGTGTGCAGCAAGATGCAACAGCCACATATTCTGCTTCGGCTGTAGATAAAGCAATTGAACTATGTTTCTTGCTGAACCAAGATACTAATCTGGACCCCATAAAGAATGCACCTCCACTAGTGCTTTTTCTATCATCCACGCTTCCCGCCCAATCTGCATCTATATATGCATGAAGTGTGAGATCAGCATCTCTAGGATACCATAAGCCATAGTTTTGTGTTCCTTGAAGATATTTGAAGATCCTCTTGACTGCCTGAAGGTGTGCTTCCTTTGGATTAGCTTGAAATCTTCCAACTATTCCCACTGCATGCATGATGTCTGGTCGAGTTCCTGTCAGATAGAGTAGCCTGCCCATCATGGATCTATAGGCTGGTTGATGTACTACTACTGATTCATCATTAGCACTAAGGCTACATCCTGTTACCATAGGGGTACATACCAGTTTCGAGTCTTCCATGCCATATTTCTTCAAGATCTTCTTTAGGTACTTGGTTTGTGATAAAAAGATACCATCTTTATTTTGTTGGATTTGTAAACCAAGGAAGTATGTCAGCTCACCAAGAAAGGAAATTTCAAATTCTTTTTGCATCACCCAAAGCAAAGTTTTGACTTATGGCTTCTTCATTGTTGCCAAAAATGATATCATCAACGTATACAACAAGTATTAGCAATTTATCTTTATCAATTTTTATATATAGATTGCTATCTGCTGAGCCTTTTGAGAAACCTTGTTGTTGGAGGTATTTTTCCAAACAATAGTACCATGCCCTTGGAGCCGGTTTAAGACCATAGAGTGCCTTCTTAAGTCTACATGCAAGTTTTGGATCATTTCCAAGGATGAATCCATCTGGTTGCTCAATATATACTTCTTCTTCTAGGTCCCCATTTAGAAAGGAAGATTTTACGTCCATCTGAAATACTTTGAACTTCTAAAATCTAGAGACAGCTAGGAACATCCTTATAGCCTCAAGTCTGGCAACTGGTGCAAAATTTTCTTCAAAGTCTATGCCTTCTTGTTGCGCATACCCTTTACAAACAAGTCTTGCCATGTTTCTCACCACATCTCCATTTTCATTTAGCTTATTTTTGAAAATCCATTTTGTCCCTATGACATTCTTATCTTTTGGTCTAGGAACCAACTCCCAAGTGTTATTCTTTTCAATATGCTCGAGTTCTTCGTCCATGGCCTTGACCCAACATTCATCTTTGCAAGCCTCTCTTACATTTTTGCGGTTCAGTGGAGGAGAGCAATGCTAGATAGCTTGAAGCTTTTGAAATGGTTTCTTCTTGTTTGTACACCTGCCTCTTTCTGCCCCAAAATTTGAGATTCTGGATGATTCTTCTGAACGTATCTGGATGGAGTCTTTTCTTCAATCCTTATCTGTTCTTCTGGTGCCTCATGGGTTTCTTCTTCGTCATGAATTTGATTTGATGTTGACGGATAGTCTTCGTCATCTTTGAATTCTTCACATTTTACCCGTCTAGGAGTGCTTCCTTCTTCATCAACCACTACATCAATGCTTTCAACAATTTTGCCAAGCCTTTTATTGTAACATTTGTAAGCTTTGTTGTGGGGAGAGTAGCCAAGTAAAATCCCTTCATTTGCTCTAGGTTCAAACTTGCCAAGATTTTCATCAGTCCTTTTAATGTAGCATTTGCTTCCAAAAATTTTGAAGTATTTTACCGTGGGAGTCTTACCATACCAAAGTTCATAAGGAGTTTGAGTGTTGTTTACCCGGACGTTTGTCTTGTTGAGGATAGTAACAGCAGAAAATGTGGCTTCACCCCAAAAGGTTGCAGGAGTTCCAGACTCATCAAGCATAACATGAGCCATTTGTTGAACCATTCTGTTCATCCTTTCCACTACTCGATTTTGTTGAGGAGTCCTTGCAGCTGAGATTTCCCTTCTTATTCCATGTTCTTCACAAAAATCAAAGAATTCATCTGAGGTAAATTCCCCTCCTCGATCGGATCTGAGACATTTGATTCTGCGATCTGATTCATTTTCAACCAAAGCTTTGAATGACTTGAACTTTTCGAAGGCTTCATCTTTATACTTCATGAGTCCTATCCAACACATCCTTGAAAAGTCATTAATGAACAATATGAAGTACTCTTCTCCTCGAGGTGACCTCTTCCTAGTTGGACCACATATATCGGTGTGAACAAGTTCAAGTGGACTACTAGCTAATCCTTCCTTTTCAGGAAAATTAGTTTTGGTTTGCTTACCAAATTGACATTATTTGCATATTGTATTGTCTGGAATTTTGATGTCAGGGAGATCACGAACCGCCTGATATTTGCATGCTTCCTTATCTGGGAGAAGCTAAGATGCCCTAATCTTCTGTGCCATAGCCAGTGTTCATCATTCTTACTTAGATAGCATTGTTGTTCCCCTTCTTTGAATATGTATAAATTATTTGGAGTTCTTGTGCTTTTGATCACTGTTTTTCCTGTGTCAAGCTCACAAACAATACATCCATTTGATCTAAATATTACCTCACTTCCTTGATCACACATTTGACTAAAACTCAATAGATTATGCTTTAAGCCATCAACATACATAACATTTCCATATTTGACATTCTTTTTCAACTGAGCAGAACCTTTACCTTTTATGAATGCAGGGGTGTCATTTCCAAACGAGACCTTCTTTTCCCTTTCTAAGGCAGTATATGACTAAAGTTTTTCTTTATCACCTGTCATATGTTTTGAGCATCCACTTCAATGTACCATTGATTTTCCTGTCCTTCCACATATAAGGCTAGCCCACATCTTTCTGATTGTGGTTCTTTCTTTTTCCATGTTTTAGAACTCAGTGAAGTTGGCTCCTTCTGAGTTGTTTGCCGAAACCTGCTTCTGCACTCAGAGTCTTCATGACCGAAATTGTTACAGATAAAACATTCTATTTCATTTTCAAGAGAAGAGAAGTTATTGTAGGTTCTTTCCATGATTCTTGTCATACTCCTTTTTTTATGACCTTCCCTAGTCATGATGGTCTTATAGGCAACACATTGAGCAACTTTATGGCCAAAGTTATGACAAGAGAAACATTGGCCATTGAAGAAATTCCTGTGATTATCAAATCTACCAACCATATGACTATAGTTTCCATTGACTTCCATTCTTGGGCTAGAATGATTTACCTCTGGTTGATTGAAGCTTTTATTCATCCTTGAAATAGATTGCCCCCGATTTAGTTGGTAATTTGCATTATTCTTTTGTTGTCAATTGTCAACTTGTTCACTTCTCCTTGCTACATCAAGATAACTTTTGGAGGTGGATGGCTTCTGCGCTTGCTTCTGAGCTTGAGATGCTTCTTCAGAATATCCGAGAATGTTGCACTTTTATAATCTCATCTAAAGTTTTAGATCCTTTAGCAAATCTGAGATTAAGGGCTTTTGTTTTCTCAATTTCTTTTCTAAGTCCCACAATTTCACATTCTAACTCTTCATTGTGTTTATCTTTTTTAGTAAGTTGGAATGTTAGCGTATCTATAATCATATTCTTTTCATGAAGCCTTGAATGCAACTTCTCTCTTGTCTGATGGTCCTCCTTTTCTCATTTCATAAGCAGTTAGAATTCTATGTAGCTGCAACATGGTAAGGTTCTATAGATTCTTCTTTTCTTCTATGGCAGAAACTTTTGAGTCAAACTTGGGAGACAAAGATCTTAGAACCTTTTCAACCACAATAACTTCTTTTATTTCTTCACCCAAGTTTTTCATACAATTTACAATCTCGTCTATACGTAGGAAATAGCTAGCCACACTTTCAAAATTATGCATTCTGAGACTTTCATATTGAATTCTAAGAGTTTGTAGTTTTGCTCGTTTTACCTGTTCATCTCCTTCATAGCTCAGAACAATCTTGTCCCATACTTATTTTGCGCTTTTGAGCTTCATAACCTTGACGAATTCCGATTGAGATAGACTTCCTAATAGAGTATTGACAGCTTTTGCATTTGTTTCATACTGCTTCTTACCAGCTGCATTTGTAGGATTTGCTGATGGAAATGTGTATCCTATTTCCACAATATCGCAAACTTCTGTACCAAGAGATTGAAGATAGGCAGTGATTCTTACCTTCCAATAGATGAAGTTGCTCCCATCAAAAATTGGTGGCCTGATAGATGCTTCCTTTTCGTAGTAGCTCATGATGATAGATCTTCCTTCAAGCGATCAAGATTTTCCTGAAGGACCTGCTCTGATACCAGTTGTTGGAAATAATACTGAGAAGGGGGGTGAATCAGTATTATCAAGTCAACTATTTTTCAATTCAACCATACATTTGTATATGGTACTTTAGTTAGAGAAACCAGCGTATATACACAACTTCAGTTAAAGAAAATAGCTTATAACTCATAGACTTGTAAGTTAATTATTCTTCAGGTGTTGAACTTAAATCAATGAGTCAGAACCATATAGACATCAACCAGGAATAGAAAAATAGTGCAGACGGTCACACATAAGAACACAACATATAAGGTGGAAACCCAATGTGGGTGAAAACCACCTACTGCAATATGTCTCTATATTCTTTCAATTAAAAACTTCTTTTTACAAAGATTCTGCACTGGTGCAGTCCTTTACCAGTACGTAGGCTACAACCTGCCGAGGGCTAAAACCCTCTCTCTCGTTCTCCAGCTTCTCCTGGAAGGGAGCTACAACCCTGTTTAGCTCTTGTACTAGTAGTGGTACTAGTATGCAGGCTACTACCTACAGAAGGCTTCAACCTTCTCTTTCTTCCAGGGATCACGTTTCATCAATTTTCAGACTGGATCCATGAATAACATTAATCAAACATCAAGTATATCTGCAACAATCAATCTCCTCTGTACAATTCGATATAGAATCAATCAAACTCTTCTCAGAATGTTTTAATACCAGTAACTAGACACCAATGCTAAACCTAGAACGCTACAGTACTCCACAAAAGCAGCTAGAACATATTTCAAGAGATGTACGCTACTTCACTATAAATAAACCTGCATACATATGCAGCTGTATCAACGTCAACCAACGTATACGCTTTCTTCAGTTGTTGAACCTGCGTGTATGCCACTCTGAACCTACATACAAAACTATACAAGGAAATTTTTCTTCTTTTCAAGTTTCAGACATCAATTATACCCAGTTTATCAAATTTAGAGATCTAATCATGCGCCAAATATAATAGATCAAAAACCATACAATGACACTACCATTCAAGCCTTAAGGTCTTGAATCATCAATAGAACTTATCCATCTTTTAGCACTCTGGTTCTTCCTTGGATCAGATTCAGCAATGCACCATAAACCAATCATAGTGTTCCCAATCTTGCTCTTCTTCAGATATTCAATACTTGAATTGATACCCTAGCCAAATGATCTCCTTCCCTTTTATAGTCTAGGCCTTACTTAAACCATGGCCCAAAACCATTAAGAACCAATACCAAGAACCCAATACCTAGGTTCAACACCATGGATGAAATACCACGGACCAAAACCATAGGATCAAATACGTCAGACTAAATACCATGAACCAAACATAACTTTTCCCAAATGTACGCACTTTTCTTTGCATGAAATTTCATGCATACGCATATGCATACACGCTTTTTGATCAGTGATACCGTGTGTATACGCAACTTTGCTGAGAGGAACCTGCATATACCTTATTTTCTTCCATTCTAATTGTCTGAACTGACATCTGCCACCTAAGAACGTTGCCATCAAGGACAAAACCTGTGCCATAGTGCCAAACTTGTGTCATAATGCCAACAATCTCCCCCTTTGGACTTGATGGTAACCTTCCAATATTCAAATTCATTCTCCCCCTTTGACATCAAGGGCAAAGGGTTATGCTCCCCCTGAGTTCTTGTTCTATTGTGCCGTCCAAACTCCCCCTAACTGTAGGCAAGGTCTTCAAGAATATGTTCTACAAAAGAAACATGACTTTATAAATTATAAATGACCTTCCTACCACCAAAGACTCATACATACATCCATTTCCCAACCAAGTGGGGATTGATTCATCTACCTAACCAAGTGGGGATACGCCAAGATAAATCAAGAACATTACATCATTCATCCCAGGCATACTGGGGAAACCAAGAAGGGTTGTCAGTCACCATTCAGACCAGCAACCATGCTCTCCCTCTGCACCTGTTCCATCAAAACAACTGTGAAAGTGAACCAAGATCTTCTATGATAATGCCAACAATACATTGTTAGAAGAATATATGCTCCCCCTGAACTTGTGCCAGATGGTCTCTATCAGACCCATATCAGACTCTTTTCATCCTGAGTCCTGGCCCACTGCTTGTCTTCAAACCAACGTATACGCGACTGTACCCATAGAAACCAGCATATGTACGTGGATCCTTCTCATGAAACTCGCGCACAACCAATTTTCTCTAAACCAGACAAGATTCAGCAGCAAGATGATGCATCAACTACCCCCAACTTCTGTCTGAGGTATTCAAATATCTCCTTGGGAAATGGTTTGGTGAGTATATCAACAACATGTTCCTTACAGGGAACATACTCCAATTTAACCTTTTGTTCAAGCACTTGTTACCGGAGAAAATGATACTTGATAGGTATGTGCTTAGTCTTTGAATGCATGATAGGATTCTTTGAAATACTGATTGCACTTGTATTATCACAAAATATAGAGATAGGTGGAGTACAAGTAATTTGCATGTCTTGCAATGTTTGCATCATCCAAAGGAGTTGTGTGCAGCAAGATGCAGCAGCTACATATTTTGCTTTAGCTGTAGATAGAGCAATTGAACTCTGTTTCTTGCTGAACCAAGATACTAATCTAGGCCCCATAAAGAATGCACCACCACTAGTGCTTTTTTTGTCATCCACACTTCCTGCCCAATCTGCATCTGTATATGCATGAATTGTGAGATATGTACCTCTAGGATACCATAGGCCATAGTTTTGAGTTCCTTGAAGATACTTGAAAATTCTCTTTACTGCTTCAAGATGAGTTTCTTTTGGATTTGCCTGAAACCTTCCAACTATTCCCACTGCATGCATAATGTCTGGTCGGGTACCTATTAGATAGAGCAGACTACTAATCATGGATATATAGGTTGGTTGATGAACTGCTACTGATTCATCATTTGCACTGAGATTGCATCCTGTTACCATAGGGGTACATACTGGCTTAGAGTCCTCCATCCCATATTTCTTCAAGGTCTTCTTGAGATACTTGGTTTGTGATAGAAAAATGTCGTCTTTGATTTGTTGGACTTGCAAACCAAGAAAATATGTGAGCTCACTAAGTAGGGACATTTCAAATTCTTTTTGCATCACCAAGGCAAAGTTTTGACTCATGTCTTCCTCATTGCTACCAAAAATGATATCATCAACATATATAACAAGTATTAGCAACTTATCATTGTCAATTTTTACATATAGATTGCTATCTGTTGATCCTTTTACAAAATCTTGTTGATGGAGATACTTATCCAACTGATAGTACCAAGCCCTTGGGGCCTATTTAAGACCATAGAGAGCCTTTTTGAGTCTGCATACAAGTTTTGGATCATTTTCATGGATAAACCCATCTGGTTGCTCAATGTATACTTCTTCATCCAAGTCTCCATTGAAAAAGGTAGATTTTACGTCCATCTGAAATACTTTGAACTTCTGAAAGCTAGAGAGAGCAAGGAACATTCTTATAGCCTCAAGTCTGGCAACTGGTGGAAAATTTTCTTCAAACGCTATGCCTTTTTGTTGTGCATACCTTTTACACACAAGTCTTGCCTTGTTTCTCACCACACCTCCATTTTCATTTAGCTTATTTTTGAAAATCCATTTTGTCCCTATGACATTCTTATCTTTTGGTCTAGGAACCAACTCCCAAGTGTTATTCTTTTCAATCTGGTCGAGTTCTTCATCCATGGCCTTGATCCAACATTCATCTTTGCAAGCCTCTCTTACATTTTGCGATTCAGTGGAGGAGAGCAATGCTAGATATCTTGAAGCTTCTGAAATGGTTCTTCTTGTTTGTACACCTGCCTCTTTTTGCCCCAAAATTTGAGATTCTGGATGATTCTTCTGAACGTATCTAGATGGAGTCTTCTCTTCAATCCTTATCTATTCTTCTAGTGCCTCATGGGTTTCTTCTTCATCATGAACTTGATTTGATGTTGACGGATAGTCTTCGTCATCTTCGCATTCTTTAGATTTTACCTGTCTAGGACTGCTTCCTTCTTCATCAACCACTACATCAATGCTTTCAACAATTTTGCCAAGCCTTTTATTGTAACATTTGTAAGCTTTGCTGTGGGGAGAGTAGCCAAGTAAAATGCCTTCATGTGCTCTAGGTTCAAACTTGCACAGATTTTCATTAGTCCTTTTAATGTAGCATTTGCTTCCAAAAGTTTTGAAGTATTTTATGGTGGGAGTCTTACCATACCAAAGTTCATGAGGAGTCTGAGTGTTGTTTATCCAGACATTTGTCTTGTTAAGGATAGTAACAGTGGAAAATGCGGCTTCACCCCAAAAGTTTGCAGGAGTTCCAGACTCATCAAGCATAGCACGAGCCATTTGTTAAACCATTCTATTCATCCTTTCCACTACTCCATTTTGCCGAGGAGTCCTTGCAACTGAGAATTCCCTTCTTATTCCATGTTCTTAACAAAAATTGAAGAATTCATCTAAGGTAAATTCCCCTCCTCGATCAGATCTAAGACATTTGATTCTGCAATCTGATTCATTTTCAACCAAAGCTTTGAATAACTTGAACTTTTCGAAGGCTTCATCTTTATACTTCATGAGTCCTATCCAACACATCCTTGAAAAGTCATCAATGAACAATATGAAGTACTCATCTCCTCGAGGTGACCTCTTCCTAGTTGGACCACATATATCGGTGTGAACAAGTTCAAGTGGCCTGCTAGCTGATCCTTCCTTTTCAGGAAAATTAGTTCTAGTTTGCTTACCAAATTGACATGATTTGCATATTGTATTGTCTGGAATTCTAATGTCAGGTAGATCATGAACCGCCTGATATTTGCATGCTTTCCTTATCTGGGAGAAGCTAAGATGCCCGAATCTTCTATGCCATAGCCAGTGTTCATCATTCTTGCTTAGGTAGCATTGTTTTTCCCCTTCTTTGAATATGTATAAATTATTTTGAGTTCTTGTGCCTTTGATCATTGTTTTTCCTGTGTCAAGCTCACGAACAATACATCCATTTGATCTAAATATTACCTCAGTTCCTTGATCGCACATTTGACTAACACTTAACAAATTATTCTTTAAGCCATCAACATACATAAGATTTCCATCTTTGACTTTCTTTTTTAACTTAGCATAACCTTTACCTTTTATGAATGCAGGGGTGTCATTTCCAAACGAGACCTTATTTTCCCTTTCTAAGGCATTATATGACTAAAGTTTTTCTTTATCACCTGTCATATGTTTTGAGCATCCACTGTCAATGTATCATTGATTTTCCTGTCCTTCCGCATATAAGGCTATCCCACATCTTTCTGATTGTGGTTCTTTCTTATTCCATGTTTTGGAACTCAGTGAATTTGGCTCCTTCTGAGTTGTTTTCCGAAATCTGCTTCTGCATTCAGAGTCTTCATGACCAAAATTGTTACAGATAGAACATTCTATTTCATTTTCAAGAGCATAGAAGTTATTGTAGGTTCTTTTCATGATTCTTGTCATACTCCTTTGTTTTTGAGCTTCCCTAGTCATGATGGTCTTATAGGCAACACATTGAGCAGCTTTATGACCAAAGTTATGACAAGAGAAACATTGGCCATTGAATAAATTCTTGCAATTATCAAATCTACCAACCATATGACTGTAGTTTCCATTGACATCCATTCTTGTGCTAGAATGATTTACCTCTGGTTGATTGAAGCTTCTATTCATCCTTGAAATAGATTGCCCCTGATTTACTTGGTATTTTGCATTATTCGTTTGTTGTCGATTGTCAACTTGTTCACTTCTCCTTGTTGCATCAAGATAACTTTTGGAGGTGGATGGCTTCTGCGCTTGCTTCTGAGCTTGAGATGCTTCTTCAAAATATCTGAGACCTATCTTGATTAGAGGTGAACACTGCACTTTGATAATCTCATCTAAAGTTTCAGATCCTTTAGCAAATCTGAGATTAAGAGCTTTTGTTTTCTCAATTTCTTTTCTAAGTCCCACAATTTCACATTCTAACTCTTCATTGTGTTTATCTTTTTTGGCAAGTTGGAATGTTAGAGTATCTATAATCATATTATTTTCCTGAAGCCTTGAATGCAACTTCTCTCCTGTCTCATGGTCCTCCTTTTCTCATTTCGTAAGCAGTTAGAATTTCGTGCAGCTTTGACATGGTAAGGTTCTCTAGATTGTGCTTTTCTTCTATGGCAGAAACTTTTGAGTCAAACTTGGGAGACAAAGATCTTAGAACCTTCTCAACCACAATAACTTCTTTTATTTCTTCACCCAAGTTTTTCATACAATTTACAATCTCATCTATACGTAGGAAATAGCTAGCCACACTTTCATCATTATGCATTCTCAGACATTCATATTGAATTCTAAGAGTTTGTAGTTTTGCTCGTTTTACCTGTTCATCTCCTTCATAACTCAAAACGATCTTGCCCCATATTTCTTTTGTGCTTTTGAGCTACATAACGTTGACGAATTCTGATTGACATAGAATTCCTAATAGAGTATTGACAACTTTTGCATTTGTTTCATACTACTTCTTACCAGCTGCATCTGTAGGAGTTGCTGATGGAAATGTGTATCCTGTTTCCAAAATATCCCAAACTTCTGTACCAAGAGATTGAAGATAGGCAATGATTCTTACCTTCCAATAGACAAAGTTGCTCCCATCAAAAATTGGTGGCCTGATAGATGCTTCCTTTTCGTAGTAGCTCATGATGATAGATATTCCTTCAAGCGATCAAGCTCTTCCTGAAGGACCTGCTATGATACCAATTATTGGAAATAATACTGAGAGGGGGGTGAATCAGTATTATCAAGTCAAGTATTTTTCAATTCAACCACAGATTTGTATACGCTACTTTAGTTAGAGAAACCAGCGTATATACGCAACTTTAGTTAAAGAAAATAATGTATAACTCATAGACTTGGAATTTAATTATTCTTCAAGTGTTGATATTAAATCAGTGAGTCAGAACCATATAGACATCAACCAGGAATAGAAAAATAGTGCAGACAGTCACACATAAGAACACAGGATATAAGGTGGAAACCCAATGTGGGTGAAAACCACCTGCTGCAATATGTCTCTATCTTCTTTCAATTAGAAACTTATTTTTACAAAGATTTTGTACTGGTGCAGTCCTTTACCAGTACGCAGGCTACAACCTGCAGAGGGCTAAAACCCTCTCTCTCGTTCTCCAGCTTCTCTTGGAAGGGAGCTACAACCCCCTTTAGCTCTTGTACTAGCAGTGGTACTAGTACGCAGGCTGCTACCTGCAGAAGGCTTCAACCTTCTCTTTATTCCAGGGACCACGTTTCATCAATTTTCAAACTGGATCCGTGAATAGCATTAATCAAACATCAAGTATATCTGCAACAATCAATATCCTTTGTAGAATTCAATATAGAATCAATCAAAATCTTCTCAGAATGTTGTAATACCAGTAACCAGACACCAATGCTGAACCCAGAACACTGCAGTACTCCACAGAAGCAGCTAGAACATATTTCAAGAGATGTACGCTACTTCACTATGCATAAACCTGCGTACATACGTAGTTGTATCAACGTCAACTAGCGTATATGCTTTCTTTAGTTATTGAACTTGCATGTATGCCGCATTGAACCTGCGTACATATCTATACAAGGCAATTTTTCTTCTTTTCAATTTTCAAACATCAATTATACCCACTTTATCAGATTTAGAGATCTAATCATGCGCCAAATATAACAGATCAAAAACCATACAATGATACTACCATTCAAGCCTTAAGGTTCTTGATTCATCAATAGAACTTATCCATCTTTTAGCACTTTGGTTCTTCCTTGGATCAAATTCAACAATGCACCATAAACCAATCACAATGTTCCCAATCTTGCTCTTCTTCAGATATTCAATACTTGAATTGATACCCTTTCCAAATGATCTCCTTCCCTTTTATAGTCTAGGCCTTACTCAAACCATGGTCCAAAACCATTAAGAACCAATACCAGCAACCCAATACCTGGGTTCAACACCTTGGATGCAATACCATGGACCAAAACCATAGGTTCAAATTCATCGGACTAAATACCATGAACCAAACATAATTTTTCCTACATGTACGCGCTTTTATTTGCATGAAAGTGCGTGCATATGCATACGTTCTTTTTGATCGGTGATACCGCGTGTATACGCAACTTTGCTGAGAGGAACCTGCGTATACTTTATTTTCTTCCGTTCTGATTGCCTGAACTGTGATCTGCCACTTGAGAACATTGCCATCAAGGACAACACCTATGCCATAGTGCCAAACTTGTGTCATAATGCCAATAGATTTACCTATTACAAAGTGTAACATGACTTCATTACATGATAATGACTCTAACATTTTTTCACTAGATGAAAAATAAATCATAAAGACTCTCAGTGGGAGTCTTGACTCAAAAGAAAACCCATTGCACATGAAATCCATGAATCAAGTCAATATAATAATTTATTTTTCTTATTTACATCTCATTACATAAAATTATATTTACATGTCATTATGAAGACCTAACCTAGTTACACTTTTCAACATAGAAATACTATGAAAGTGATACAATGTCTATCTCGGGTACCATGGGCATTCCCCTCAGTCACTTGTGTGGTCCCTAGGATAGGAAAATAAGGTCACTAGTTCATAACCAGAAGTTGTCTGGAAAAGTCACGGGATCAGGATAAAATAAGTAGGAAAGGGGGTATATCTCTTTCCTTGTCTTCACTAGTCCTTGTGCTTAACTCATGTGTTAGAAGAACTTCCTTGGACAACTTAATGAGACTATATTTGCACTCTTTAATCAATTTCTATGTTTCAGTTTAGGGTGGCCTTGGAGAGTTTACTCTCCACACACTTATTCCAAGGCCCTAAATTCCCTAGACTAATTGATGTATCTATGACAAAATTAAAAATTAAGTTCATTTTAAATTAAGTGCTTGATTTTATTGGCTGTTATTTATGTCACAGGTAGTAGAAGTGAAACTTATGATGTTCTGATGCAAAAAGAAACCAATAGTAACTAGGCCACATGTAATGCAACTTCTTTTTCTTTGATGAAAAGTGATCTCTACAGGGTTGTACGAGAAATCTATGAAAGAAAAAACTCTTTTTTTCTTTTAAACATGCTCACACACTCATCATCTATCAAATGAGACTAAAAAATGGCTAAAATGAAAACTACCTTAATGCATACTAGAATTCCTAAATGCAAGATTATATGGAATTCTCTAAATAAACAAATGTTCTCTTTTAACATCCTAAAGTTAAAATTTAACCAATCAATGAGAAACAAATATCCAAGAAAAAGATCTCCAAAGTGAAGAAAATTCCAACCTCAAACAAAGATCACACACTTGTTGATAAATAAAAAGGTCAAAACCCAAAAAACAAAAAGAAAGAAAAGGCAAAAAAAAAAAAATTCTTTTTCTTTTTAAGGACTTCAAATAAAAGTTTCAAGAAGGCAAAGAATCAATCACCTCAAGATCAAAATTAAGCGAAAAGACACCAGAGTTCGGCAGCCATAAATGATCACCAAGATGATAATACTAGAGTGACCAAGAGATCAAAAACACTTGAAAAAATTGATCTAAAGGAAACATAACATATTCAGAAAACAAAAGATTTCAGAGGACCAAAATATTTCACTGAACCAAAATTGCAAAGACCTTTCTCAAATAACCAGAAAGAAACTCAATGAGCCAACTTCAAGAATGAAAAATGAAGCAATGAAAAGATTGGATTATAAGGAAAATTTAGAATCAACTCCCTATTCTAAAGGCATAGAACATTAAATTTTTTTACCAAAAAGTTGTGAAATCCAAACTAAGGATGCAAAACTTCAAAAAATTGTAAACCCTAGGTTACTCCCCTAACTGAAGGCAACAATTTGGAAAAAATCAAATCTTCCCAATTATACGCATTTGTGTATAAGCAGCGTCATGTGTATATGCAACTATTTATGAAGAAATAAGCATACACATGGGTTTGTTTGGAAGAAACCCCATGTGTATGTGACTATATACAAGAAAAATCATGTATATATAGAAAATAGGGAAAAATAAAAAATATAGGCCTGATGCAGAAGATTAGACTGATTGCCCAGACTAGAAATGAGTCAATAATACAATAAAAATAAAAAAACAAGATCAAGAAGACCATATCAAGGAAAAAACAACACTTATAGGAAATACAAGATCGTATTCCCCAGTAGATTAGTTAGTTTTGTTCGCAAGACAAACTTCGCTAAGGTAAGGTTTGACAACCTTAATAGATCGAAGGAAGACTGTCAACAAGAAGCACACATTCAAGCAAGAGAAATATGTAAACTAATAAAGTTGGCTTTGAGAGAAGTACCCATAGGTACTCTATTTGATGCAAATCCCGTCGAGTTCAAACCCTCTGCTTCCTCCAAAATTATCAAGTCTATAACACAATTCAGAGAAGAATATACATAGAAAATAATTCAAAGTGTGTGCATAATAAACATGTTAGATCATCAAACATAAACATATATAGACATGAATCATAAAAACATGAGACCATAAAATATCAAGAACAAGACAAAGCTTCTTTATTGATATCAACAAATAATAGTGGAAGAATGCAACCTAATCCGACCACAACACCAACAAAACCTTTCTCTGGATCCATCCAACCCAAGCCTCAAAGATCACCTATCAAGCTTGGGCAAAAGGATGTGATATAATGGAAGATGAACATCTCTGCAAGGAAACAAGGGTTTCCTATGACTAGGGGTGCAAGAAGCTTAGGGAAAATCAGACTTGATCTAGGAACAAAAGGACTATAATGTCGATATCCTATCTCCTTACATAATTTAGGCCTTCCCATGAGGTGTATAAATGCCACTAGAAATCAGTTGATTCAGTTAGGCCATAGGTTCCTTTAGGTGGGATTTTGGTGAAACCCGTAAAATCCACCAGAGAAATAGGAAATATTTTTATTTTTCATATTTTAAATTATGCACGTAGATTCTGTATTATGGTACCCGCATGTGTACGCGGTTTTGAAAATACAAAGTTACGTATGGAATTGAAAATAAATGTTTTTAGTAAATGATCAAATCTTAATGGGAAAGGGTTGCCCAAGGCCATATTAGAACATCAAAACTACAAGAGTGTTAAATTATGCTATAAATTTAAGTGAGAGTGAAATGTGTGGTAATGGTTATGATGTGATTTTCAGATCTAAATATTATGAAAATAAAAGTGCTAGATATATAAAGTTGGTGGGAAAAGGAATCATAAATGAAAAAAACATGTATGTGTTGTATTTTTTCATATTTAAGTGTTGCATGGGTAAAATAGATGAAACATGGTTGTGGCATAAAAAATTGGGCCATATAAAATTTGACAACCTAGTCAAAATCAACAAAACTAGAGCAATTAGACAATTTAAAAGATTATCTAAATTGAACAACATTATATGCAAGTCATGTCAACTTGGAAAGAAAACAAGGGTTCACTTCAAGACTAAAGAGTATTATGGTTCTAAATCATTGGAGCTAGTGCACATCGATATTTGTGGGCCTAGAAGAAAATAGATTCCAAGAGGAGAAAGGTACTTCATCCTATTGGTTTATGATTTCATAAGAGATAATTGCATTATTAAAATGAAATAGAAATCAAAATATTTTAGCAAATTCATATATTTTAAAGCTCTAATTGAGAATAAGAAGGAATTGAGGATCAAGTGCCTAAGATCCCATAAAGGATGTGAATATATGTCCAAGGAGTTTAAATAATTTTGTGAAGAGCATTACTTTAAAATACAATACTCAATTGCTAAAACACCTCAAAAAAATGGTGTGGTCGAGAGAATGAACATGCTAATTTAAGATATGGCATGAGAAAGGATGGATCAAGATAATGTTGCACATATTTTTTTGGGAGAAGCTGGTGAAGCAACACTTTATTTGGAAAACATAATTCTAGTTAGGCCAAATAGTGACAGGACACCTTATGAGCTATGGAGAGGGAGGCCTACAAAAGTAGGCCATTTCAAAGTTTTTGGGAGCAAGTGCTATATAAAAAGGAATGATTGAAATCCTGGAAAATTTTACTCCCGAGTTAATGAAGGATTTTTCTTGGCTACACAATCAAAGGAAAGGGCTACATGTGTTATAAAAAAATGACCAAGAAAGTTGTAGAGTTCATTGATATTGTAGTGGATGAGATCTTGCCAAAATTTCAAGAGCCTAAAAAATTAGTTTAAGTTTATTATGATTTCGCAGAGTATAGAGATCAAGAAGTCTCACATGAAGGAATAGGAAGAACAAGAGAATACCCCCTTAGGAATAAAGGAACCTCCTATTCATATACAAAATAAACATCACGCAAGCCAAATCATTACAAACAAGGAGCTAGGAGTGCAAGCAATGACAAAATTGATGAACAATTCAAACCAAGAACATTTTTCATTGTTGTCATAAGTAGATATAAAGAACTTTAGTGAGGCTAGTGAAGGCAAGAATTGCATCAAGGCAATGAAAAAGGAGCTAGAAAAAATTGAAAAGAACAACACATAGGAGCTATTACAAAGGCTAAAGGACAAAACCATAATTGGAACCAAATGGGTCTATAAGAACAAGTTGATTTAAGAAGGCCAAGTTGTAAGAAACAAGACAATATTGGTAGGAAAAGGGTATAATCAAGTAGAAGGTATTGATCATTTTGAAGAAACCTTTGCACCGATAACTAGATTATATGATATTAGACCTTTCTTGGCATTTTCATGTTATAATAATGTAAATATCTATCAAATGCATCTCAAATCAGCATCCCCAAATGATGAATTAGAAGAGGAAGTGTACATAGAGCATCCAGAAGGATTTTAGTTGACTAAAGATGAAAATAAAGTTTGCAAGTTGAAAAAGGATTTCTATAGGTTGAAAGCTCCAATAGCTTGGTATGAAAAGTTAGAAAAGCACCTACAACAACAAGGATTGAAAACTAGATCAACAAACGACAATCTCTACATTAAATTTAAGAATGATCATTTTCTAATTATTGCCTTGTATGTAGATGGCATCATTTTAGGAGCAATTTGGAGCAAATGGGAAAAATTTTCTAAATAAATTCAAAAAGAGTTTGAAATGTCCATGTTGGGAAAGTTCAATTTGTTCCTTGGGAAACAAGTTACACAAACAAACAAAGGTATATTCATCTCTCAATATAAGTACTTAAGAGAGAATTTGAAGCAAGTTTTCATGGAGGATTTAAAACTAGTTAGCAGACCCATGGTGACTAGTTACAAATGGAGCAAATATTATGAGTATTATAAGGTAAATCAATCCACTTGTCGATCAATAATTGGTAGAGTGTTGTATTTAAGAACTTCTAGACCGGACATTATGCAAGCTATAGGGTTGGTTTCAATATTTCAAGCTAATTCCAGTTAAATTCATGTAAATGCAGTTAGGAGGATCTTCAGATATCTCTAAGGCGCCATGTGAATATGGCTTGTGGTATCTTAAATTTAATGTTCCAGTGTGCTTATTTATATTGATGCAGATTGGGCCAGTAACATTGATGACATGAAAAGTACATGAGGAGCATCACTATTTTTGGGCAATTTCTTGATCCTTTGGGCAAGTAAAAAGAAAAACTTCATTTCATTATCTACTGTTGAAGTTGAGTATGTAGCAACAACCACTTGTTACACTAAAATTCTATGGATGAAGAATACTCTTCAAGATATACAGGTTGAATATGTTGATCCTATTCCCATAATAGTTTACAACACTAGTGTGATTAACATCCCCAAAAATCTATCCCTCCACTCCAAAATGAAGCACATTCCAATAAAGTATCGTTTTCTATGAGATCATGTTGCTAATCATGTTGTGAAATTGGAATATGTGGCCACGAGTGAGATTTTTTTTTTGTAAAGTTTACCAAGCATCTTCCAAGGGAGAATATTGAGCATCTTAGGCAATAGTTGGGAGTGGTGCCTTTTTTAAGGCATTGAGATGATTTTATGATATTAGAGGATGGTCAAAGTATGTCTCAATCAGCTATAAATGTTTTTTCCAAGTTGGTGGTGGTTGGTTGGTCTTATGTGTCTCATTACAATATCAATTTATTTTCCTTCTTCCTTTTATCTTTTCAATGGAGAATTGTTCACACTTATGTAGGGGGGGAGTTTTCAACAACTCAGGGGGAATATATATGGTAGCACTTTAGGTGGAGTATGTTCATTTCTCTCAGCCCTTCATTGTTGGCATTGTTCTTTGTCATTGATATGTATTGAGTGTTTGTATTTCCATGTATTACCCTTTTTCATTGATTTCTAAGGGGGAGAGAGTGAGAGAGATTAGTTTTCAGAAATCAACTTCAAATGAAAGGATCAATTTTAGGTTTGTTTAGTAGGTTTCTACCAATTCCAAAGTGGGAGATTTTTGCAATTGTAGTATTGACATTTGTTATGGAACCAGCTCAAGAAAAAGATAGAAAAGAAAGATCAATGCTTTAAAATTCAGCCTCTTCGAGGGGGCAACCTCCTTTACATTACATAAATGAACAATTCTTGGATGGTACAAATGAAAAGACCTCCTTTCTATATATAGGAGTCTAAGGGGTCATAATATAATCAGAGCCTACATAACAATAATAATGTAAGGGCACAATAACAATAGTGGGCTTCTATGGGGCACAATAGAAACAATATGGGCACTACATGGGTACATCAATATAATAAGGGGGTTGTACTAATAACAATAAGGGGTTACACTAGTAGTATAGGGGCCTAACAGTAAACTCGATGCAACAAATCAGAAGGTAACCAAGTGCATAGAGGGACCCTGCAGGATGATGTGGAGTCGATGAGTAGTTGATCAATGGATTCAATAGCACGTAAGTCCTACGTGGGTTGGTGCCATGTAATAGATATGAGTCATCAATTAAGGGATGGTCGACTTATCGAACTACTTCTAGGGCACCTCAATCATTATAGTACGACAAGTGATGAGCCCCCTCATAATATATTTGAGTCATCAATTGAGAGGTGAGTGACATGATTAAACTACTCTCCAAGGGCATCCCACTCGTTAAAGTACGGTGAGTAATGAGGTGTTGGAAACCATTTAGATGTCGTGGGAACTGCTCCTAACCATCAATCATCTTCAGAATAAGAGGGATACGATTGAAGCCCTGACCCTTGGTCATTTCACATAGAAATGGACCAGGGGCATGGTGGAATAAGAAGGGACTTGGGAGCTTCGGTATTAGTGCCCGGCCTTTGGCCATTTTGTGTGGAAACAAGGCCAACGGTGTCGAGCCATTAGAAAAGGGAAATTATCCCGCGAAGGGCTTAAGCAAGCTAAGCACCTATAGGCTTAGCTAGCAGTCATGTGGTAATTTTGAGATATCCATGAGTTGCAGGAAATATGAAAAAAAAAAGTATACCCCATTCCTTTGACTAGAAAGAAGGGGTTAAGTACATTACAAAAGGCTTTGATCCAAGTGGATGTTGGTGGCCACCCACCTATCCCACTTGGACCCCCACAACTGACTCTTTCACTTTTTCAGTTTCCGTAATTGTAGCACAATTTATTATTTTTAGCAGTTTTTTGGGTCCTGAACTTCTGGAACCGTTTTGAGGCCCTAAATGAAGTTTTTGGGGAAATCTGGGAGCAATATGGGTCCATGGACTGATATTTCTCTTCTCAAAGTTGTAGTACTTGGATAGATATTTCTAACAAGCTATGGTACGCGTCAAACGGAGATCATATGACAAAGTCACAACCCCGGGAAGTTGATGTACCAATTTACCCAAAACAAGGCTCATATTGTGGCGTTTCATCTCCTAGGGTTAGGTTTTTGGATGTTTAGGGTTTTTCATTGTTTCTCAACATTAAATAGGCCTTTGAGCCACATTGTAACAGAGTTCAGAGGCATGTAGCCACCACATCTCTTCTCAGAGATAAAGCTACCATTGCCCTAGCTAGTTTATTTCCATTTTTGTTTGTAAGCATATTCCAGTATTTTACATTAATGAAATGAAGTATTATTTCTGATGCATCTCTGTATTTATGGTTATTTCTATAATTAGTTGCAATCCCGTTTAAATCTTGATCAGGAATTCAATTAAATTAACAGAGAGGGTCTATATCTCATTACTCAGACAACATAGATAGTATGCTAACTTAGGAAATAATGAAAACAGATAACCATTTCATGGAGGGTATTTAACTAGAATCTATTATCATAACAACATGTCAATTTAAACAATTCCAGAACCATGTAAGTAGAACAAAATTTCTCATTCACACAAGAAACATCATTCCTTGGCATTTATAAAACCATTTTTTATCAACATAATAACAAATACGAAGCATTCAGAGCATAAGAACATAAGTAGACACTTATCTTGGAAAATATGAACCTAGAAACTAAGATTGGGACTTCAACTCTCCACACAACCTTAGACGAGTTGCAGCCCATCTTTCTTGTAGTTGTCAAACCCAAGCTAAATTCCAAAGCTTGAGGAGGAGTACTTAATAATATAATCTCAATGTTATCAGTTAGAACAAGGTCTTTGAGGCTACACCACCTCCACCCACCAACTATTTAGGTAATCAAATGCACAAGGATGTGTTTCCCTCAAATGTTCTTAACAATCATGTCATGGGGCCTTAACTTAGTCAACTTCAACATAGGTTTCCTTTGTAAGCACGAAGAATCACATCTCTAATCCAAGGGAGTAGTTCCATTATAACATGGGAATGTTTCTGAGTTGGAAAAACTACTGGTGGAATAGTAGATTCATCAGTACACAAGCTTCCTAATGGTTTGTTAAGTCCCAAGATGAGCCACTCTTAATCACATGAAGAGAGTCTTTATGAAATTATTGGAAGGTTCTTCAGCTGGAAAAATGATTGATAGGACAGTAGATTCATCAGTCCACAAACTTCCCAGTGGTTTCCTAAGGTAAGCCACACTTGGTCGATTCTTCAACCACTAGGCAAACCACTACTCTGTCATGGGAGGAGGAAAGCTCAATATGGGAAGGTTCCACAATTGGAAAATTTATTGTTAGGCTAGTAGTTTCATTAGTCCACACTCTTCCCAATGTTTTCCTGAGGCAATCCACATTTGGTGGATTCTTCAGCCATTAGGAAAACTGCTACTCTCTATCCTCAACCAGCAAACCCTCTTAGGCCTTTTCAGTTGGCCTATTACTGAGTGACTCCTTCTATCCCAATTTTATTTCTTCATGTTTCTTCATCTTCATGAGGAATTATACCTTCTATTCTTTGGCTAACTCTTGGTCTTCCTCCTCCATGGAAGCCTCCTTGCATGACTTCCCCCATTATTTTATTTCTCCTTCTCGAGAAGTCCCTTTGCAGCCTCTGTTTCCACTGTCATAACCATATGTCAATTGTTGAATCGTGTGCCCTGTATTCTTCCTCTTTTCTATCAGTCTCTGACCAATGTTTCTTTTTGTGTTTGTGTGGTCGTGGGGGTTTTGTTACAACATCTCCCTATGCCACTCCTCAACCTATCATCCTCGACTCACTCTGTCATTGCCAACGCGTCCTACTCTTGTATTTAATTTTTCCCTCTTTGCCTTGTGGGTTCACCCAAGGAGGTATGATGATTTTCGTCTCATCTTCAAGCCCAATTAAAACACAGTCAGTCTATTAAAGGCAAGAAGTTCAACCTCCATGCTGAAATTAAATATCCCAACTTCCTCAAGCAATCTCCCTTCCCCAAGCTTCAGAATTTGTGTGCCTATTTCTTAGTCATTTTAATTCTAATAAAAATTAAATTGAAGTGTTTACAATAGGGGAATAAGCTAGGGGTTGTCACAGTGGCCAAGATGCTTTGCAAAATGAATGTGAAATGTTTAAAGGTAGTAGGAAATAGATTAAACGTATGTTTTAATATTCGTAGTTTCACCTTAGCAAGTATGGACAATGCAATCTAGTCGTACAAAAATTAATTCTTTTCAATTTGAAAGAGTATTAATTGTAATAACTAGTGATTATTATTTATCTCAAGCACATTAGCTAATTTAATATATGAAGTGGCTCTATTATGTGTTATGTTAGATGTCGTTCAATTCAAGGCCATTGCATTTAAAATGGTCACTTCATCTTACTAAGTTGAAGGAGCTACCAAGTTTGATGGAAGAGAGAAATGCATCTAGGATGTTTTTGTCCATAAACTAGTAGTTGATATGTCAACATGATAATTTGTTTGACTATATTTATTTAGGTTCTTAACTTCCTTGTACTATGTTAGCTTGTCCTACTTATCTTATTATTCCAAGATGTTGTGTCATGTTTCAACTATCCTCACCTTGCTTGATCACAATCTTCTAGTTGTCAATCAATCAACTTGCAGGTCCAATCCAACAAATACAGTGTTGCATCCCAACCTAAGTGATTAATCTATTAAACTAAGAAACAACACAAATAAATTCATAAGCTAAAAAAAAATAGTATTTTTATAAACAATATTATTACATTTATTTTAATTACAAATATCATCTTTACAAAGTATTTTTTATTTTTATTTTAAAAATTTAAATGAAATTTTTTTTATTTCCTCGAATTAGTTATTCATTATTATTTAGAAAAAAAAATTGTAAATATTTAACTTATAAATTATATGAATTTATAAGGGTGATAATAACATAAATAAATAAATTTGCGTGCTTTTGTTATCATCCTATTTAATCGGATATAAAATAATTTGAATTATTTATTAAACCATTCAAATTTAATTTTAATAAATATAAATTCTTATGTAATAATTACATAAATATAATTTTTCCACCCCTTTCTTTGTTGTTGCCCAAAAAAACATGCAAATGAACTATAAAAATGTTTAATATTATAAAAAGTGAGATGGGCTTAGCTAGTCCTATCTAAAAAATGATGGTGGTGCTTTTGTTATCGTTCTTCAAGGGTCTCACATTGCAGGCCTTGTAAACGAGAGAAATTGGAGTTTGGATTTACAGGAGCAAAACATTATAATGTAGAGGATACCAAGAACCAGAGCCTTTATAGTTCCACTAGTTAATATTAATAGTGTCCAACTT
The DNA here is from genome assembly GCA_000404065.3 of Pinus taeda. NCBI lineage: Eukaryota > Viridiplantae > Streptophyta > Pinopsida > Pinales > Pinaceae > Pinus > Pinus taeda. The sequence continues at coordinate 33,049 of APFE031510449.1, forward strand.
GTCCATCAAATTTTTCCAATCTCTGGGCTCCCATGTACATGATAACTCTTTTCTTTTCTAGGTAATATTTAATGGTTTGGTGAGAGAAGGATTGGATGAAACATGTCTTACAGTTGGTCTTTAATTTCAAAAAGTTTCAATGTCCATTTAGTCATTACAATGATCTAGTGAGGTTTTTTTTTCAATAGGGGTGATGGTGCAATTTGGAATCCCTTACTAGCAATACAGTTATGTGAATACTAGCAATGAGATATGCATAGTTATTATTGTTATACACATTGACTATCATTTTCCTTAATTAGAGCACGGTTAGATATGAATAGTTATTATTGTTCTATACAATTACTATAATTTTTCTTAATTAGAGGATTATCGTTCTAATTGTCGCAACAATAAAAAATTAACAAAAATGTGTCTTACTTTACTGTAAAAAATTAACAATTAGTTTGCTATTAACCTTACTTTGTTGGTTTACTTAAAACTAATTGACTTTACTTTTCTTTGTTTAGGACCAAGAACTTCCATGTAAGCCATGTGGGCTAGAGATTTAACACATCTAGTGACAATTTGAACCTTGTCTGACAAGGGAAGAAAACTAAGCATTTATGAAGGGCAACCAAGGTATCTTCCCAACTTTGCAAAACAACCTGATTAAGATAATTAAAAGATCAGTTCTTTCAAAAAGGCTTCCTTTTCCATACACTTCAGTCATTTCTAAAAACTTGGTTGCACATCTGAAGGTTGCAACATTGAATGGATCCATATATATTGCTGACACAAGCTCAAAGATATGATTTTCTAATGTCAAAGTGATCTCCAATGTATTGGATAAACTCTATTTCAGGTAACCACTTTTTTACACTAGAAGATACATAAATTATCATGATCAATAATAATTTCTCCATCTTATAAAGTTTGTTGTTGCAATTCTTCGTATAAACAATGATATGTGTAGAGGAATTTGTCAATGCACACCAAGCCCAAACATTTTATTGAAGAAAAACCCCAAGAGATGAACCAAAAGAACCATCATGACAAATGATCTTTTGCATAAACTTATCACCATTAAACCATGTTCATATACATAACCACATTCCGCGTATGGTAAAGAAAAAGAAAAAAAAGCTTTAGGAATCAACCTCAAACACAACATGAGACCTGCAATTATTGTTACTCAAACACAACATGAGACCTGAAATTATTGTTACAACATTACCTACAATGTTGTATCTCTGAATCTTGATATTGAGAAATAAGTAGTTTCTCATGCATTAAAGGAGCCAAAGGTGCAAACTAAACTTTGCGTTAACATAATGAAAAGACAAAAAAATAGTAAAATGATAAAGGGAAAGTATTACATCGTTATGACAACATCATCTAATGACATGGTTTTCATGACAAAGCAATAAAAGCAGTTGGTTTGTGTGAAAACTTCATAAATCAAATGTTATAAATTTATCAATCAAATATAATAGATCTCATTTAATAAATAAAAGAGTTGAGTTGTTGAATGGAAAGACAAGTCAGTGGGAACATGTATCTCAAAACACTTTCATTCATTTCGAATCACTTTCATTTTAAAGAGGGAAACTTCATTTTCTTTTGTTATTCTCACTCTTTATTTCCAAATTCCCCCTCATATTTCCATTGTGTACACGTTACCACTCTTACTGCATATAGTGTTAAATTACCTAGTCGAAAGAGGTAATTGATTTATTGGTGAATGTCTTTTTCAAATTTTAAAATGTGTGAATATAATATAAAATGATGTATAGTTTCTACTAACAACCATCTCTTCTAATCTTAAAATACTTGTATATTATATAAAGATGGATTTCTAGCTTGTGGGCTATTACATGTTTGTATTCATGTCTTCATCATATAAATGAAAGCATACATGAGCATGAAAACATATAATCATTGTGGTTTATGATTTATATGGACTGGTTAGAGTCATTCTTAAATGTATGAATTGTGTGTTGTTTTGTAAAGGCCTATTCATGTATTCATTCCTCAATATATTTTTTTAATGTAATATAAAGATATATTCTTTTAGGGTATATATATTCATGTTTTAATTATTCCCATGTCGTTTTTTTTTTGTTTTTTTTTCATCATTTCTTTTATGTTATTGTTATAATTATTTTTTTTATTGTTTTATTTTGATTCTTGTTATTTTAATTGTGATTAATACTTATTAGTTTATTGATTGTTTTTTATGCTTGATTCTAATCAATACTATTAGTATTTGTAGGAGTTATGTGTACATTAGTTACATAATCACACTTCGCACAAATATGTTAGTAACCCATAGCTTATTATGTTAGACAATTAATTAACATTTAAGTTCAATTAGAAAATAAGCTAGGATTAACCTTAAACATGATTAATGATCAAACGTATGGTTAGCCTTAAACTTTCTTAATAGTTAAGCTTGATTAGTGGTTAATTTATTGATAACCATTAATCCCTATTAATAATTTGTAATTTATTATTATTAATTCAACATTTATTTAACTAGGATTATCACAAATCCATTTTGGTTTAATTAACCCATAAAAGTGAATTTTTTTATATGTAGTTCATGGTATTCAAAGATCAATGATTGCTACGTCCACGAAATAATTGTACCAAGCAGATCTACCCGAAAGGATCACTCCCTATCAACTCAACCATGGATCCTAACCCCAAGAGTGTCGATAGAATTGAACTTGTGAGCTCTCAATAGCATAGGTGTTTTAACAATGGAGACTCAACCAACTGAGCTAACCCTCAGAGGTAAAAGTGATCATTTTTATTATATTACTACTCTTATATAATTATATTATAATTATTATTTTACTTATTTCTTAAACTCGTGCTTAACAAGGTCAAATGATTTTGTTTAATTCAGTGATGGAGGACAGGAGTGCTGCCCAGGACGTAAGCCATGGTGGGGCGGAGGACGGGGGGAGTTAATGCAATATCAATTTCGAGGACGTGGGTGCAGAAATTATGGCTTATATGATAGGTGTTTAACATCGATGGGGGAGGGACGCATAAGTGGGAGAGGAGGAGAATCAATAGGGGGTGGATCTTTTGTTCTTTTTGGGGTTTGAAGTGGGGAAGGAAGAGAAGAGAACTGAGAGGAGGAAACTAGGTGAGGAGTGTGAGGAGGGAGGACTCAAATTGGTTTGTAGTTTGGATGGTGTTCAACCTATTCAAAACACACTATAATTGCAATTGGACTTGGGCTCGAAGGGCTAGAGAACCTGTGGAGGTTCAATGAGCTAGGAAGTCAGATAGACTTTCCTAGTTGTCAAAGTGGCATATTCAATCGGGTGGTCCCAACAGGAGCACTACAACCAATCCACTATAATAGGTACTCTTCTTATTGTTTTCTAATTTATACAATTTCCATGAATCAAATTCTTTACAAGTTTTTAGTGTTTTTTAATATGTTGTAACAAATATACACGCTGAGTTGTCAAAATTCAATAATTTTTTATGTTGTGAAATAATGTGATAAATTTTAATTATGGTTCAAGGATCGTTGGATGGGTATTTACAATGATTTATCTCATCAAACCTGAGGATGATGGATACTTTCCAAAATTGTCTTAGGTAATTTATTTGAATTCATCACCTCTGATAAGAAAGCATGCAATTCAATATCTATGTTATAATTTCCAGTCTCCATTACATATCTTAGTAGTTTTAATAGATGTATTTTT
>APFE031510449.1:36771-118412 GCA_000404065.3 Pinus taeda
ATAAACCAACATATTTGTGACCCATTTTTTTTGTTCTTCTAAAGATAATAGTTGTTCTAAAAAGTATTTAAGACTATCATGATCCATTTTTACCTTGAAGAGTCTTCCCATTCGGTAAGGTCGCCATTTTTTAAGTGCATGTAGTATTGCCAACATTTCCTTCTCATAAATAGCTTGCTTGAAATGTAGTAGTAAAAATACCCAATCACCTACATCAAAACATTTTTCACTACGATGTTGATCTACCTATTGTTTCATTCGATTTTGCACCAAAGTGGCATTATCCTTTAAAAGTTGGAGACCTTCTTGTTGATGCTCGATGTGATATTTGACTACTTGAACCTTTTTCTTCTTGATATGTCCTTCTATCTTTAGAGTTTGAGGAGTGGTAATTTCTTCAATCCTTTAAAAGATATGGTCGGATTCATTTCTTGATGCTCGATGTGATCTTTCACTTCTTGAACATTTTTCTTCTTGATATGCCCTTCTATGTTGATAGTTTGAGGAGTGATAATTCTGACCAATGAATCACAAGATATGGTTGGATTCGTTTCTTCTTTCTTGATGTGGTATTTCACTTCTTGCACCTTTTTCTTCTTGATATGACCTTCTATATTGAGAGTTTGAGGAGTGGTGATTCTTGCCAATGCTTTACAAGATATAGTCTAATTCATTTCTTCTTTCTCTGGGGTTGGGTCCTGGTGTATATCCTCTTCTTTTGATGTTTCTTGATCCTTTTCTTCCTCTTCTTCATACTCTAATGTAAAAAATTTCTTCTCAGCACATTATGACCTTTAGGCATTGGCTATCACAATTGTAACAAAGCACTTTTTCTCTTTTTTCTTCCAATTGTTGTGGTGTAACCCTTGTAGGTTGTGGAAGGCTGGGAGAAACGACATTTCCATCTTTATAGTTGTGAGGGGTATACTTCCTTGTTGCCATAATTTTACTTTCCACTATGTAAAAAAGCCCTTTTACTCTTTCCAATTGTTGTGGTGTTGCTCTAAAGAAGGTGTTGCTCTTTGTATCCCCATAATGTGCTATCATTTCCTCTATGAAAATTGACCACGTAACAAGTTGTTTACGAGAACAAAGCCCTTTATACAATAAAAATTGATCCGGTTCTAAGTATGAAGATGTAATACATACCTTTTGTAATAGTGGTACACAATGTAGATCAAAATATTGCTCCATCTGAAGTAGCCAATTTACCGGATCCTTGCCATCAAACATCCTCATCTTGTTTTTTCTTGATTTTAGGAGCTCGATCTTGAAACGACTATAATTCTGTCATTTCAACTCTTCTAGTTCTAAAATGGTGACCTGCAGTAGCCCTTTGTGTCCTCTTTCCAATGCCACTAGTTTTATCCCAATTGGATTCTCCAATGAAGAGTTATGCCAAATCTCCCACAGTGACCTAATTATAGACTATTTCAGTAGAGCGAACTTGTACGACATGCCATGTGTCCCTGTTTCAACCTTTGGCTCTAAAAAATATATACGAGAAACTACAGTCCATCCTCTTTTTGTGCCTTCTTACGAAATTTCAATCCGATGCTTCGGGAGAAATTTATGACGATATTCCCTAGGTCACCTGTTTGGAATGTAATTCAGGAGTCTGCAAAAAGACCAACTTCCTCAAATCATATCTCCGCAAATATAACGTGAAAAGCTCTGAAATTTGGACAAGAGGTTCATGCGATTTCATCTCAATTGGGTTTTTTTTCACTTCTGAAACATCGCAGAAAAAAAAGTTATAGCGAAAATGCCACGATGACCTATTTGGACCAGTGAAACCCTAGAATCCAAAGTTCTGATACCAAATGTTATGAAACCAACTCACAAAAATATAGAAAAGAGAGATCAATGCCTTAGAATTCAACCTCTTCGAGGGGGCAACCTCCTTTACATTACACAAATGAACAATTCTTGGATGATACAAATGACAAGACCTCCTTTCTATATATAGGAGTCTAAGGGGTCATAATATAATCAGAGGCAGCATAACAATAATAACGTAAGGGCACAATAATAACAACAGTGGGCTTCTATGGGGCACAATAATAACAATATGGGGGCAACATGGGTACAACAATATAATAACGGGGTTTTACTAATAACAATAAAGGCGTACCCTAGTAGTATAGGGGCCTAACATTATTCATGTCACAATCCATGGTAATAAAACTATTTAATCTTGGTTATTTCATGTTTTAAATTTTATGTTTATAGTTAGAGAATAAAATATGACCAAATTGTGTAATCCTGGTAGATCATTAGATAGGTAGATTGAATAAAAGGAGCTCATCAGTTTAGTTTGAGCCCTTGGATGACATAAGGTTAGAATTAGATAGTTTAATTTGTAAAGAAAAGAAAAAGATTGATAAGGGTTTGATAGCCTAAATGCATCCTATTAAAGTGAAGAAAAATGGTAGGATGAGTACGTGGGTAAGTAGTAAAAAGGTTGCAGAAATATCATATGATTACATAAAAGCACTTATGTCATTGTTTTTAAATGAATCTTTCCAATATGCATAAGCAGTAAACAAAGCAAAGACAATGGTTCACAATATGGTCTATTTAACATCCCCTCATTCATTTCACCCCTTCACTTCACTAATTTCCCATAAATAAGTTCTAGTACTTAAATCTTATAAGTCAAAAGGGCTCAGAGCATTTCTCTGACTTTTGGATGGACTGGACCCTCAGCTTAATGACTTAGGGGAACAAGTACTAGAACCCCCTTCATAAAAACACATTCTCCCTTCATAAAATTCCATTTTCCCTCATTAACCTAAGAAAATCCCTTTTTCCTAAGGTTTAAACACCATTTACCTAGGATAATTGACTCATCCGCCATGTAAATCCTATTTCACCAAAAAAACCCGCCAAAGGCCTTTGTCTTGAGTATAAATAAAAATGCGCAATCGCATACACTTTACCCTTTTTACTTAAGAAAAACCCGTCTCTGCTCATTTCATATTAATTAACTAACTCTATTATATAAATCCATTATAACCCTTTTCCTGTAAATAATTAAAACCCTATATAGAATATCCCAACCCCTTAGTTTTAATAAAAACTAATATAAACTACCCCTTATCCTGATATAATTTCACTTAATTTACCTAACCCCGGTAAAATTTAAGTTAATCCTGCAACGGCCTCACCCGACTCCCTAATCCCTTGTTAAAGCCCGACCCGATCACTTAACTTTGGATTAGTCCCTAAACTAATCCAGAACCACCATAATTAAATCCCTGGGCCCCCCATCAACCCCCGTCATTTTCCCCTGCACAGCTTTGCCTCCTGACTATCTTTAATCATCCCTCCCCCACATGTAACGGCGCACAACCATATCGGCCGCGCCTGATGGCTGAACAATAATCGCCCAATAAAGTGGTTTTCCTCTCGACCCCCGATGCTATGTGTCAGATGATGTATGGCATCGGGTGACCCCTCCCGAAAACTTCTCGCACAACAAAAGCGGTGCAATGGCCCTCCAAAGCCACCTCTCCATCGTTCCAATAAACCGCCCATCCTCTGTTAATATGAAACTTCATGTCATTTTCAATAGACTACCTGTTAAAGTTTTAAATGCCAAAAGCTCGTGTTTTCTTGCCTTTTGCCAATATTATAGTGTAAACCTTGAAACCCTCCTATGCCACCCTACTCTTCTGCGATGCTATTTTTACCTTCATTCATGCCTAAAGCACTGCCCCAAGACCTTTCTCAAGCATCCCATTGCAAATAAAGCCATCAAGCGCCCTTCATGTAGACTGTGTTTTATTAAATATTATTGATTTTTTCAGGTTATCTAACTAAGATGAGAGCTTGGATAAACAGTTCTGATACTAGTCAAAAGAACCTGTTTACTCCAAGACTCAGACTAGAAACCTGTTAAAAGACCAAATTCAGAAGAGGAAGACCAGTTACAGAAGGAACGAAGATGAAGACTAATACACACAGAGCCGAGAAGAGGATAGTTATATAGAGTAGTGATAGTTTAGAATAGAGTAACTAGACTAGAGATGTAGATGAACAAAACATACAGAAAGTTGATCAATATCCATTACCATATTTTGATACATATAAAAAAAACTAAATGATTTACTATTGAAATACATAGTAAAAAGTTAAAATGTACAGTAAAAGTAAAACACAGTAAATTATATTGAGAACTCATCAAAGTAAAAGTGTATCAGATGAAAGAATATCAGTAAAAGTGTATCAGATTGAGAAATCAAAGTGAAGATAGATGAAAAAAAAGAGCAGAAATGGTAGATCTTCCAGAAATTTCCTGTTTAAGTCATAATTTTACAGAAACTATTCTGGCCAATCCAAGATGCATTTTGAGAAACGGGAGGAGGTTTGTGTTCCTAAAATGCCAATATACAAAATCCTATCTCACTTTTTACAAAGGGATTACAAAAAAAGAGATAAATTCATATCTTTAGAGCCTATGGTTCGGACTATGCAAAGTCCTTTTTTTGATATATTTTTCAAGAGAATATTGTGAACAGCTAGAGATGAAATTTGGGAAACTGAGAGAGGTTTAGCTCAATAACATACTTATCTACAATAAACTCTCTCACGTTTTCCATATCTATCTCGAATTCAGATATCAAAAGGTATCACTGGACCTTAATTTTGCAAAATTTCTGGGGCAAAATGCACAAACAAAGGGGGTAGTTGGTGACTTGGAGGCCTCATCATCAATTAAGAGTTGTTATCAAATTCAAATTTCTCTTCTTTGTCGCTATCAATCCATAAATATAGTGCCAAATAGATTCATTAGTTTTGAGTGTCCTTTATTTAAGTTCCATTAATGTAAAACAATTTGAGATATTTGTAAAACCAACCTTGATATTTTTTCAAGATATTTCAGTTTAGAATTTGTTTAAGTACTTCTTCATTTGAAGTATTTTGGGGTGGATTCTTATGCATTTCTATAGACTATTTGATTGAAAGATTGTAAATCTATTGGAGCATTGACTGAGCCAACAAGGTAGATTGGTGAAAAGACCAAATATTTCAAAGGATTCATGTACAGAGCGAAGTGCAGACAAGTATTTTCTCACGTTGTTGTTATCTCTTAAAGTTTTCCATATTGTTTACCTAAATCTGGATGCCATAACTGGAAGTATTATATTGGAATTTTTTTAATTACACTTTGCTATAAGAGTTAGGCAATTATATGTTTTCTACAAATGATCTAAGTTAAGGAATTCTTAATTGCTCCTTAGTTTAGTTTGTTTCTTTTAATCTATAGCAAAGGATTCTTAATTTCCATTTGTTTCTGATTGCCCTTTATTCCTCGTTTCAATCTCGGTCTGAGAATTCTTAATTACTCTTTCTCCCCGGTTAAAACCTTTTCCATCCCCATGACCTAAAGAGCTGCACTCGGTTCTACTATCTTGCCCTTTGAACATTCCCTTTAATGATTTGATCTAGTTCTGCTACCCTTCTTTTGACTTCATCTGCCAAATGGTCTAGAGACATCATTCTATCCATCTGTTTCAAGGATTCCACCACCCAATCTTCAACACAAATAAAACCCCCCTGAATTTTCATAGCTAGCCTAATATCCCATTAAACAAAGCTAAATTATATAGAGAGAGCCCTCTCTGAGCATCATGAAGGCTAGGTCCTAATCTCCAAAAGTGGCTAGTGGTTACCCCGGTGATCTCCTTCTTTAACCTTGGGAAATTACTAGGAGATAACATAGTGGTGACTCTGCTGGGGAGAACTAACATTTTCTTCAGAAATATTTTACAGGTTTAGATCAGATCTATGATGGTGGATAGTGATCAGACACACAAAGGTTAAAATCATCCACCTGGCGACTCCAAATCAATTCCATAATCAAGACTCCACTGGAGGAATGAACCTAAAAGAACTATGTGAAAACATCAGGATTTTAACTTGGATTTCAAGACATTATGTTCTTTCTCATTGATAAAGTTTCTCAATGTATATTGTATTTTAGAGAAGATTTTAGATTAATTTTTTATTGTTTCCCTTTGAAAAGTGTAGATATAAAGTCTCCTTACACATTTGAACAACAGTCTTCTAACTCTTATGAAGATCATTTTCCAATTGAGGAGCATCAAACAATCAAGACTAATCATACAATCCTTGCACATATTCTAGTACCTCATAAAGTTCCTGATAGATATAAGCCACTCATCTTACCTCCTACACTCCATGCTTTCGCTAACAATTCTTACAAGTACCTCCCTAGGTTTGATTGAGGGAATGGTATCACTGCTCAAAAACATATTCAAGGTTTTGAGAATTATCTAGACTTATTTGAAATTGATGAAGATGATGTTATTATCAAGCTTCTTTCTCTTTCTATGAAAAGTAGAGTAAAGAGTTAGTTCAATAATTTACCTAATGCAAGCATCTCGAATTTCCAACAGTTTGTCAAAATTTTCCTTGATAGATGGATGATCAAAGTCAATCTTCTTGTGATCATAGAAGAATATAATCAGTTAAAAAGATAGCTAGATGAAACAATACAATAATTTTCAAACAGATTTAATCAAGCACATTATTCAATGCCATCAAATATAAGACCTCCCCCTGCTTCATCTCTTTTGCATTACCCAGGAGCATTTGATCCAGAGATAGAATTTCAGCCAGGAGAAAGAAACCCCTCAACACTGGAACATATGTAGAACAATGTAGTAGATAAAGAAGTTAATCTGCAAATTAGAAGAGAAAAGTTGAAAGTAGAAGTAGAGGAAAACAACACTACAGAGGAAAAACTCGACATTTTGATGAAGAAAATGGAGGAAAGGATGCACAAGATCACCATGAAAGATGAATTTTTTACTCAAAATCACCATGACACATTTATTTCACAAAAGGAAAAGGTTGATATTTGATTCGAATTGGATCCTAAAACTCTCTAAGTTTTCTTGACTATTTCAAATTATGCTAAGAAGATTCAAGTCCTAGAAAAGATCGAAGCTATTAGAAGGAATCCTCATAACAATTACAGTTGTGGCCAGAGCGGAGCAACGAGGACCCTCGGTCAAGCACGTGGACTGTTGGCCCATGGTAAAGTGCAATGGCACAAAACTGGAAAAACCGAAGGCTAATTCAGGAAACAGAGGTGGATTCTAATACGTGATTAGCACTTATTGTGTATCATGTATCGCAGGGTGTCCCCCTTAGTTAAGGAAAGCCCCGAAGTGCCCAGACCCAAAATCGCTATAAAATTTGGAAAAGTGACTGTTTCGGTTCTGTAGTGTGGGATTCCCCAAAACCGACAGGATATCGAAAGGCTTCGAGGCGATAAGAAGATTTGACTGAGTCCCGCCCGATGCCACACATTGAGTGACACACGTCTGGCAGAAGAGAGAGAAAACTGCCCACATTGGACGGGTAAGTGTCGTGCGACTTGTTCACCCGATATGAAAGACGACCATAGGATCTGGGGGGGTCCAGAACAACGGCGGAGAGGCATCTCGATGATCGACTAGATTTGATAGGTCAAAAAGCAAGATGACAGGGATTTGGAGTTCAAGGTGGATGATGAGTTGGCAAATGATTCGTGTTTGTGGGCGATCTTGAAGCAAACAGATTTAACGACCATTTGAGTATGATTGAGGGAATCTGACACCCAGTTCGTTAGCAAATAGGTGGCCACCTCCCTGCAAGGCGTTACTCGGTGGTGATGACGAAGAGTAGAGGAATTCAAATGGATAGAGGAAAGGAAACCAGAAGGCTGGGAAGCAGAAACGAGTAGTGAAAGAACAGACTGGCTTAAAGCTATGAACTGACAGAGGCAAAGGAAAAAGAGGCAGACAATGAAGAGACACAAAAAGCTAGTAGCAGAGAATAGAGCGTAGAAGCCAAGCTGACCTAAAGGCAGCATTGAGCCAGACAGAGCCAGAGAGAGTTAGAGAGTCTGTGTACTCTAATGAAGGCTTGAGAGGTTCAAGAAAGCTCCTCGATATAGGCCTGTCATACTATCGTGACCCTCAGAGGTCGTGTTTCAGTAAGGAGAGTCTGTGCACTCCATTCCTACTGCCTTTATCCTATTAGTGAGACTCGAATCGAGCTCGCTGTTGTAAAACTCTGCTTGAGAATACAATAGAGAGGGCACCACTGAAAGGCTGGACCAGGAGATGTAGCCCAGGAGCATTGGGTGAACTCCTTATTAAACTTGTTTTGTTTACATGTTTGACTATGACGTTTTCTTTGATTGCCTCAGTATCTATGTATTCTAGCAATTTTATCGATCCATTGCATAAGTAACATAGGCACATCCATGCACATGAGTCTATAGTACCTTTAATTCGTTGTCCTGGATAAATTCCAGATCAAGTGGAATCAGAGCTCTTAGGTTTGCTAATGTTAGACAAGCTTGTGCTAGATTTGGTTGTTGAATGCTAACTAGATCAAAGCTTAAATTAAGAGAAGGAGAATTGGCTGAAACTAACTCGAAAATTAGAAGAGTCTATTCTAAGAGGAAAATGTTAGGAGAAAATCCCTTGGAAGTAGACCCTCAGTTCATGGATAGTTTTATGACCCTGAAATCCATGGTGGAGGAAATGTATAGGGACTATAAGAAACATAGAGATGAAGATGCATCAAGCTCAAAACAAGACAAAGGAGTATAAGAATCTCTCCTCCATGACCACTCCAAAGGCAAAGGGAAAGAAGAAAAATTCCTCACGCATCCTAATAGCCCTGAAAATAAAAAGAAGACATCTTTGATTAAATTAGATGTTAAATTTGATTTACCAATATATGATTGAGAGTTGAATGCAGAGAAGCTGGATAATTGGATCAGATAGATTGATGTTTATTGCAAAGTACAGAGCATTGACTCAGACAAGAGTAAGATTCAGTTGGCCAGCCTACGCCTTGGAGGCACCGCCTTGGTATGGTGGGAAGGCAGGACATAGGCTGACATGAAGAAAAATGGTAAGATTCTTTCTGTCTGGAGTGAATTTGTTTCTGCAATTAAAAAGAAATTCTATCCACTAGCCTACATGCAGCAAGCCATGACGAGCTGGCAAACTCTTCGACAACTAAAAGGGAAAAGTGTACAAGGTTACACTCAAGAATTTAGGAAAAGAGTTTTGACTATAGGAATTTCTTTAGACTCACCTGAGACTCTATTGAAGTATATAGGTGGTCTACACAGCTACATGAGCCACACTATCTTCATGTTTAATCCCACTAGCATAGATGAGGTATTCGTTCAGGCTACACATCTTGAAGCTAGAGGTAAGAATTGGAACCCAAAAGTTGGGGGATCATCCAAACCCACTGCAAGCAAAAATAAGGAGAAAAGAAAACAGACATCGACAGAGAGGAAGACAAACACTGTACAAAAGATAAATTCCTCATGCACTCACTGTTAGAAGGATAGGCATGATGATGAACACTGTTGGATTCTACATCCAGAGCTGAAACCTAAGAAGTTCGAGGGCAAGAAGAAGAATACTGTTGCAACTATTCAAAAGTATTTGGGGTTAGACTCAGGAGAGGAAGCAACAATTGCAGCCACAGGTATAAAAGGTAAAAATTATGAAGCATCTACTAGTAAATTATTCTGCACAATCTACTAATAATGAGGAAAACGATAGAAAAAGATGTGAGCTTTTTCATCTTCGAGTTATTTCCAATCACCAAAATATTGATACTTTGTTTGATAGTGGCTCACAAGTAAATTTAATTTCTGAAGCAATTGTAAAGAAGTTGGGATTACTAACCACACCTAGCAAGAAACCATATCCATTAGGTTGGCTATGTGAAAAAGAAAAGCTACAAGTGACTAGACAATGTAAACTTAAGTTTTCTTTTGGGTCAGCATTTGTAGATGAGGTTAAGTTAAATATAGTTCCTTTGGATATATGTGGAATTGTTTTAGGAAGTCCTAACTTGTATGATAGAAAAGCCATTTTCTATAGAGTTGAGAACAACTATCTGCTCATTAAAGATGGAATCAAATATATTGTAAGAGCTCATAAGCTCAAGAATAATTATACTCTCATAAACTCAGGGCAGATGAAATGAATTGTAAATTCATGCAATTTTTTTTTATTGATGGTTGTAAAGGAAAAGAAACCTGATAAAACCAATGTATTTGAGGGCTGTGATGCTAAACAACAAGCTGATTTATAAAATTTCATTTCATAGTATGATATATTGTTTCAAGAACCTAAAGGTCTGCCACCCAAAAAAAAAATAGTGCATGATATTAATTTGCAGTAAGATGCTCCATTGCCTAACATCAGAATGTATAGGTTGTCCGCTTTAGAGAATGCATAAATCAAGAAGCAGGTACAAGAGCTGCTCAAGAAAGGGTTCATCAGACCTAGCACATCACCATGTGCGTCTCCAATTGTTTTGGTGAAAAAGAAAGATGGCTCGTGGAGAATGTACATTGATTACCGATCACTGAATAAGATAACGATAAAAAATCATTATCCCCTTCCTTGCATAGATGATATATTAGATTAATTGAAAGAAAATGTTTATTTTTCCAAGTTAGACTTGCATAATGGCTATCATCAGGTCAGAGTCGTAGAGCAAGATGCATGGAAGACTATTTTCAAAACAAAGCAGGGATTGTATAAGTGGTTGGTTATGCCGTTTGGCTTAACTATCGCTCCTGCTACTTTCATGAGAGTAATGAATGATGTACTCAGACCTTTTCTTGATCATTTTGTTATTTTATATCTAGATGACATTCTTATATTTAGCAAAACATGGCAAGAACATTTAAAGCATGTTAAGTAGACATTGGATATTTTTAAAAGAGAAAAACTTTATGTTAAACTCTCAAAATGTGAATTTGGCAAAACATCTTTGAATTATTTGGGACATATAGTAGAAGGTGGTGAATTGAAGATAGATCCCTCTAAAGTTACAGTCATTGTAAACTGGCCTAAACCCAAATCTACTATAGAGGTTAGAAGCTTCTTAGGAGCAGCACAATGTTGGAGAAAGTTTATCTCTAACTTTTCCTTAATTGTAACTCCCTTACATGCTTTAACAAGATTGAACAAGGTGTTTCAGTGGGGAGACAAATAGCGAAAAGCCTTCGACACCTTGAAAGAAAAGATTAGTACAACACCAGTACTAGCACTACCTGATCTTCAAAGACAATTTGAGATTGAAACAGATGCCAGTGACTATGCCATGGGAGCAATGTTGATGCAGCATGGTAAACCCATATGTTATCATGCTGAGACATTTAATTCTGTAGTAGTTAACTATCCCACATATGATAAAGAATTGTATGCATTCGTACAGAGTGTGAAAAAGTGGAAACATTACTTAATGGGAAAAGAGACAATTATACATATTGATCCTCAACTACTTCAATATCTACACTCCAAAACTAAGTTGCAGAAATCAAGACACTTTAGATGGATGGGTTTTCTACAACAGTTTCATTTTGTCATCAGATATGAAAAAGTCATACACAATAAAGTTGCAGATATGTTATCCAAACCAATTATAATGCATCTACTATACTTAAGCATAATTTAGTATTTCATGAGAGCTACATTGAACAATATGCTCAAGATATAGATTTTAAAGATGTATATGCAACTTTAAGTCAAGGCAAATGGGTAGAAGAATTGGATTATTATATTAAGGACCAACTCCTGTATCATTGTGGGAAGCTATGCATTCCACAAACTCAAAGAGTAAAGATAATTCGAGAAGCACACACTTCTCTAATATTAGGTCACTTTGGTGTAAGTAAAATGGTTGCACAGTTGCGAAGATTTTGTTATTGGCCAAAAATGAATGAGATAGTTTCTAGATATGTAAGAGGGTGTACCATGTGTGCTAAAAGCAATCCCAACAATAGAAAACTAGGCTTGTACACTCCACTACCAGTTCCTTCGCATCCTTGGGAAAGTGTTTCCATGGACTTTGTTGGAGCACTACCCAAATCTAGGAAAGGTCATGACTATTTATATGTTGTGGTGGATAGGTTCAACAAAATGTGTATTTCAATACCTTGTAACAAATATATAATAGTTGAACAAACTGAAAAGTTGTTCTTTCAGCATGTATGGGTTCATTTTGGATTACCCACTTCCATAATATTTGATCAAGATACCTGATTTGTTGGGAAATTTTGGTCAAGCTTGTGGGAATTCATGGACACCAAATTGAAGAAAAGCACAGCTTTTCATCCGCAAATAGATGACCAAATAGAAGTGGTCAATAGGACAATGATCCAGTTGCTTAGAGGTTATTGCAGCAAGCATCCCAAACATTGGGATGAACATTTATGTTATGTGTAGCATGCTTACAACAGAGCTAAAAATTCTTCTACACAAAGATCTCATTTTGAGACCTATTTTGGTTTCACACCAAGGTCTCCCTTGGATTTTGCCTTTGGTAAAGACATAGCAGTTGATGGACACAGTGATGTGGACAAGGCAACCAAGTTCATTGAACAAATCCAAGAGATTCACCAGGTAGTACAGGAATAGCTGGAAAAGAGCCAAGCCAAGTACAAGGCAAGGCATGACAAGCATCGGATGGAGCATAGTTTTCAAGTTGGTGATCAAGTCTGGCCGTATATTAGTAAAGACAGAATGCAAGGTGAAGGTAAGAAGCTGAAGCCAATAAGGTATGGACCTTTCAAGATACTTGAGAAAATTGGTGAGAATGATTTTCACCTTGATCTACCAGCTTACATGCACATATACTCAGTGGTTAATGTAGACAACTTGAGACTATTTGAACCTTTATTAATTGAAGATCCTGAAGAGCAAAGTCAATTGCCTTCTATTGATGATTTGTTACCTGAATATCTTAATGAGTTGCAGGAAGATGCAGTTCTGGACAGGAAGGTAAGAACTACATGCAAAGGTGACGTTAAGTACGTCAGGATTGAACTCAAAGGTTCAAAGCGAAGCAGTGCGAAATGGATAGAAATTGAGCAAGTGAGGAAGCAATACCCTCACTTGATTGATGCTTGAATGAAAACCAACTTTTGTTGGTCCAAAAGCTTTTTCAGTGGGAAGGTCATGATCCAAATTGGATCCTAAAACTCTCTAAGTTTTCATGACTATTTCAAATTATACTAAAAGGATTCAAGTCCTCGAAAATATCGAAGCTATGAGAAGGAATCCTCATAACAATTGCAGTTGTGGCTAGAGCAGAGCAACGAGGACCCTTGGTCAAGCACGCAGACCGTTGGCCCATGGTAAAGCGCAATGGCATAAAACTGGCAAAACCGAAGGCTAATTCGGGAAACAGAGGTGGATTTTGATATGAA
This sequence comes from Pinus taeda, assembly GCA_000404065.3. Classification (NCBI taxonomy): domain Eukaryota; kingdom Viridiplantae; phylum Streptophyta; class Pinopsida; order Pinales; family Pinaceae; genus Pinus; species Pinus taeda. Next base: position 50,048 of record APFE031510449.1, read on the forward strand.
ATTAGCGCTAAGCACTAATCACGTATTCCAGGGCATCCCCCTCAGTGAAGGAAAGCCCTAAAGCGCCTAGACCCGAAATCGCTATAAAATTTGGAAAAGTAACTGTTTTGGTTTTGTAGCATGGGATTCCCCAAAACCGGCAGAATATTGGAAGGCTTCGAGGTGGTACGAAGTTTTTACTGAGTCTCGTCCGATGCCACACATCGAGCAACACGCGTCTGGCGAAAGAGAGAGAAAATTGACCGCATCAGATGGGTAAGCACCGTGTGACTTGTCCGCCTGATATGAAGGAAGACCTTAGGATTTGGGGGGTCCAGATCAACTGTGGAGAGGTGTCCCAATGACTGATCAGATTTGATAGGTCAAAAAGCAAGATGACAGGGATTTGGAGTTTGATGTGGATGATGAGTTGGCAAACGATTCGTGTTCACGGGTGATCTTGAAATAAACAGATTTAGTGGCCATTTGAGTATGATTCATGGAATCTGACACCCGGTTTGTTAGCAAATAGCTTGCCACCTCCCTGCAAGGCGTTACCCGGTGATGGTGACGCAGAGCAGAGGAATTCGAACAGATAGAGGAAAGGAAACCAAAAGGTTGGGAAGTGGAAACGAGCAGTTAAAGAATAGATTGGCTTAGAGCCATGAACTGATAGAGGTAGAGGAAAAAGAGGCAGATAGTGAAGAGATGCAAAAAACTAGTATTAGAGAACAGACTGTAGAAGCCGAGCTGACCTGAAGGCAACATCGAGCTAGACAGAGCCAGAGAGAGTCAGAGAGTCTGTGTACTCCATTGAAGGCTTGAGAGGTTCAAGCAAGCTCCTCGGTATAGGCCTGTCATACTACTCTGATTCTCAAAGGTCGAGTTTTAGTAAGGAAAGTCTGTGCACTCCACTCCTACTGACTTCATCCTGTTAGCGAGACTTGGATCGAGCTCATTGTTGTAAAACTCTACTTGAAAACATAATAGAGAGGCCACCACTAAAAGGTTGGACCAGGAGACGTAGCCCAGGAGCATTGGGTGAACTCCTTATTAAACTTGTTTTGTTTACATGTTTGACTGTTATGTTTTCTCTAATTGCCCCAGTGTCTATGTATTCTAGCAATTTTATCGATCCGTTGCATAACATAGGAACATCCATTCACATGAGTCTGTAATACCTTTAATTCTTTGTCCTGGATAAATTTCAAATCAATATTCATGAACAAAATCCTATTAACTCCAACTACCATACATTAGAAGATAGATTCATAGAGCAATATGTGGAGGAGCAATCTTTTGATCTAATGTGTATGTTTGATGACATTACTTCTTTTGATGATTTGCCCAAATATGATCAGTATGATGATAATCATGTTCTTCAAATCCAAACTAACTTTAGAGAGCAATCAGAAACTAGTTTGGGAAATAAGGAAATCCAGTTTCACCAGCTTGAAAACAGTGACCATCTAATCCACGTCAACTATGAAAGTGAAGAAGAAAGTGCAGAAAATTTGGAAATAAGTGAAGCTTCTTTACCTCTGTGTTTTGAATCATTTGATTTTTTAAAGGAAATGTGGTATAACATCTCTAAAAAAAAGGATGAGCAGCTTGTAGAAACCTATGAAGTTGCATTCAAACCTATATGCAATAAGTTGTAGCATTCCTTCCAAGTTCTTTATGATCCAATAGTTGATAGGTTGGATGATAAATGCAATCATAATTTTTCTCCATTAATAGACTATGAGAGTCAAAATCAAGATGATAATGGTTGCACCAGACAGACATTTCAATCAATAGAAGTATCATCACAAAGCTCATCTGAAAGTCTGCAGAGTGTTAAAGATAAAAGTGACATTTCAGTTTCATGGCATGGAAGCCATCAAGAACAAGTGTGCAGTTGCTTAAATCAGTTCTACAATAGTGTATATATTTTGGAAGATAATTTTGTAAAATTTTTAGAGTCTCCAAAGGAAAGAAAGTATTTCCTTATCTTCTCATTGGTTGACAAGTTTATATTTGTCTTTAGAATCTTAGTTTTAATCATAAACAATCCCAAGCAGCAAAATCCATCAATATATATAATGCTTGAGTGGTTGCATTGGTTGTTTCATTTTACCTAACCAACAGCCAGAAAGCTGATTAGAGTAAGTAGGCAGGATTTCAGTTTGAATAAATTCAATTTTTAGCAGCAAGTTTATGTTAGATCAGATTTCAATTTGCATAAAAGGGTGTATTTTCAGTTCAAAAGTTTTAGTCACAAAGATTATACAACAGAGCATATACATGTGTGGGATTGGTCCAATGGATCAGGCTACTTGTCGATAGTATTCTTGACATTTCACAAGGAAATGCCATCCCCAAGTGGAGCCCCTGTTAGGTTCCTATACCAATAGGAGTCATAATTTTGAATGACTAAAGTTAAGCCTTGTAATATTGTACATACCTTTTCTTTCTGCAAATGTTTTCCATATTATAAAAAATTTAAAAATGTAAAGAGGGTATGTCCTAAAAGAAAAATCAAAGGACAAAAGAATAAGAGAAGGTAAAAAAAACATGAAAATATATGAACCCCAAAAACAAAGAGACCATGAAAGTGTGTAAGTCCAAATGCCACTACTATTTACTTTTTTGCAAAATAATGATTGTATGCAACTTGTTATTCATGCCACAATCCATGGTAATAAAACTATTTAATCTTGGTTATTTCATGTTTTAAATTTTATGTTTATAGTTAGAGAATAAAATCTGAGCAAACAATGTAATCTTGGTAGATCGTTAGACATGTAGAGTGAATAAAAGGAGCTCATTAGTTTAATCTGAGCCCTTGGATGATATAAGGTTAGAATTAGATAGTTTACTTTGTAAAGAAAAGAAAAAGATTGATAAGAGTTTACTAGCCTAAATGCACCCTAATAAAGTGAAGAAAAAATGGTAGGATGAGTAAGTGGGTAAGTAGTAGAAAGGTTGCAGAAAGATCATGTGATTACATAAAAGCACTTATGTCATTGTTTTAAATGAATCTTTCTGGTATGTATAAGCAGTAAACAAAGCAAAGACAATGGTTCACAATATGGTTTATTTAACACCCCCTCATTCATTTCACCCCTTCACTTCACTAATTTCCCATAAATAAGTTCTAGTACTTAAATCCTATAAGTCAAAAATGTTCAGAGCATTTATCTAACTTGTGGAGGGACCGGACCCTCCGCTTAATGACTTAGGAGAACAAGTACTAGAACCCCCTTCATAAAAACAGATTCCCCCTTTATAAAATTCCATTTTCCCTCATTAACCTAAGAAAATCCCTTTTTCCTAAGGTTTAAACACCATTTACCTAGGAGAATTGACTCACCCCCCTTGTAAATCCTATTTCACCAAAAAACCTGCCAAACGCCTTTGTCTTAAGTATAAATCAAAACACGCAATCAAATACACTTTACCCTTTTTAATTAGGAAAAACCCATCTCTGCTCATTTTATATTAATTAACTAACTCTATTATATAAGTCCATTATAACCCTTTTCCCGTAAACAATTAAAACCCTATATAGAATATCCCAACCCCTTAGTTTTAATAAAAACTAATATAAACTACCTCTTATCTTGATATAATTTCACTTAATTTACCTAACCCTAGTAAAATTTAAGTTAATCCCGCATCGGCCTCACGTGACTCACTAATCCCTCATTAAAGCCCGACCCTATCACTTAACCCTGGATTAGTCCCTAAACTAATCCCGAACCCCCATAATTAAATCCTTGGGCCCCCCATCAACCCCCGTCATTTTCCCCAGCTTTGCTTCTCGGCTATCGTTGATCATCCCTCCCCCACATCCAATGGCGCATACCCATATCGGCCGTGCCCAATGGCTGAACAATAATTGCCCGATAAAGTGGTTTTTCTCCTAGCCCCTGATGCTACATGTCAGATGATGTATGGCATCAGGTGACCCCTCTCGAAAATCGCCTGCACCACAAAAGCGGTGCGATGGCCCTCCAAAACCACCTCCTCGCCATTCCGATCAACGCCCATCCTCTATTAATATGAAACTTTATGTCATTTTCAAAAGACCGCCTGTTAAAGTTTTAAATGCTGAAAGCCTGTGTTTTCTTGCTTTTTGCCAGTATTACAGTGTAAACCCTTGAAACCCTCCTGTGCCACCCTACTCTTCTGCGATACTGTTTTTACCTCCGTTCATGCCTAAAGCACAGCCCCGAGACCTTTCTCAGGCATCCCATTGCAAATAAAGCCATCAAGCGCCCTTCATGCAAACCATGTTTTCTTACATATTATTGATTTTTTCAGGTTACCCAGCTAAGATCAGAGTTTGGATAAACAGTTCTGATACTAGTCAAAATAACTTGTTTACTCCAAGACTCAGACCAAAAACCTGTTAAAAGACCAAACTCAAAAGAGGAAGGCCAGTTACACAAGGAATGAAGATGAAGACTAATACACACAGAGCGAAGAAGAGGACAGTTATACAGAGCAGTGATAGTTTAGACCAGAGTAACCTGACTAGAGATGCAGATGAACAAAACATACGCAAAGTTGATCAATACCCATTACCATATGTTGATACATATAAAAAAAACTAAATGATTTACTTTTGAAATACACAATAAAAAGCTAAAATGTACAGTAAAAGTAAAACACAGTAAAGGATATTGACAGGTCATCAAAGTAAAAGTGTATCAGATGAAAGAGTATCAGTGAAAGTGTATCAGATTGAAAAATCAAAGTGAACATAGATGAAAAAATAGAGCATAAATGTTATATCTTCCAGAAATTTCCTGTTTAAGTCATAATTTTACAGAAACTATTGTGGCCAATCCAAGATGAATTTTGAGAAAATGGAGGATGTTTGCATTCCTAAAATTCCAATATACAAAATTATATCTCACGTTTTATACAAGTATTAAAAAAAAGGAGATAAATTCATATCTTCAAAGCCTATGTTTCGGACTGTGCAAAGTCCTGTTTTTGACATATTTTTACAGAAAATATTGTGAACAAATGGAGATGGTTTTTGGGAAAGTGAGAGAGGTTTATCTCAAAAACATACATATATAAAATAACCTCTTTCAATTTGTACATATCTATCACATATTGAGATATACAAAGGTATCACTGGACCATAATTGTGCAGAATTTCTAGGGTAGAATGCACAAAGGAAGGAGGTAGTTGGTGACTTGGAAGCCTCATCATCAATTAAGAGTTGCTATAAAATTTGAATTTCACTTCTTTGTCACTATCAATCCATAAATATAGTGCCAAATAGATTCATTAGTTTTTAGTGTTTTTTATTTAAGTTCTATTAATGTAAAACAGTTTGAGATATTTGTAAAACCAACCTTGATATTTTTTCAAGATATTTTAGTTTAGAATTTGTATAAGTACTTCTTCATTTGAAGTATTTTGGGGTGGATTCTTAGACATTTCTATAGAAAATTTGATTGAAATACTTTAAATCTATTGGAGCATTGACTGAACCAGCAAGTTGGATTGGCGAATAAAGACTATATATTTCAAGGGATTCATGTGCAGTGCGAAGTGTAGACAAGTATTTTCTCGCGTTGTTGTTATCTCTTAAAGTTTTCCATATTCTTGATCTAAATCCAGATGCCATAACTAGAAGTATTATATTGGAATTTCTTTAATTACACTCTGCTATAACAGTTAGGTAATTATATGTTTTCTGCAAATAATCTAAGTTAAGGAATTGTTAATTGCTCCTTAGTTTAGGTTGTTTCTTTTAATCTATAGCAAAGGATTCTTAAGTTCCCTTTGTTTTTTATTTCCCTTTGTTCCTCATTTCAATCTTGATCTGAGAATTATTAATTTCTCTCTCACCCTGGTTAAAACCTTTTCCATCCCCCTGGCCTAAAGACCTGCACTCCGTTCTTCTATCTTTCCCTTTGAACATTCCCTTTAATGAGTTGATCTAGTTCTGCTGCCCTTCTTTTGACTCCATATGCCCAATGGTCTAGAGACATCATTCTATCCATCTGTTTCAAGGATTCCACCACCCAATCTTCAACACAAATCAAAACCCCCTTGAAATTTCATAACTAGCCTAATAACCCATCAAACAAATCTAAATCATATAGAGAGAGCCCTCCCTAAGCATCAGGAAGGCTAGGTCCTGATCTCCAAAAGTGGTTAGTGGTTACCCCGATGACCTCCTTCTTTAACCTTGGGAAATCATTGGGTGATAACAACTCACAAGCAAACGGGCAGGTTGAAAGCACGAATAAGGTCATTGAAGTAATTCTGACCAAGATAGTCTCAACACATCAACGGGACTCAGCTGCTAGACTGTCAGAGGCCTTGTAGGCCTATCACACAACTTGGCAAAATACTACTAGATATTCTTTGTACTAACTTGTATCTAGAAAAGAACCTATTTTTCCTATTGAATCTAAAATAAAGACTCTAAGAACAACACAGGAAGTGGGATTGGATCTAACAGAAGCCCAAAAAAAGTAACTTCAACAAATAAATGAATTGGATGAGGTCTGATTGCAATTATTCAGCATCAAACAACAAAGTGGCATGACAGTCTTATTAAAATGAAGATGTTTCATAAAGGAGATTGGGCACTTCTCTATGACTCCAGATTCCAAGACTTTCCGGGTGAGTTATACATAAGGTGGCTTGGCCCTTATGAAATTCAAGAAGTACATAACAATGGTACTATCACTTTGACTACCATTGACAAGTCTCGCCATTCTTTCAAGGTGAATGGGCATCATGTTGGGTTGTGTTATATTCTTTCCACGACTAGCCCATGTAGTTAACCAGGGGGTTAGAAGGCCGCCCCCCCTTTGTTGCTCTGACTACGTAGCGCGGGGGTAACAGGGGGTTTTAGGGAGGCAAGTAACCCCACTCTATGGGGTCCAGGGTAGCGCCTAGGAAAATTTTGGTTTTGGATCCTATATTAGGTTGGGTGGACCTACGTATCGCTTTGTGCATGTTTTTCGCACATGGTTTTGGACACGATGGTTTTCGGTCCATGGTATTGGATGCTTCTGCATGTATAAATATGTATTAACATTGAAAGGAACATAATGAAAAATCAAGCTAGTAGTCCCAGTTCTGGGATCCAGGGGAAAATCTCTATGTATATGTGTTTTATGTGTTATGCTCTTGCATTGTTTATTTTCTCTGTTTTAGAATTTGTATTCAAGTAATTTCTGTACGGGGTTAAAACCTACATTTGGTCTCAGAGTTGTTTTGGATTCAAGGGGATGCATTTGTTGCTGAGGGGTTTCGCTTGGGCCTGTGTTAGACCCTTTCAGTGGGAGATCTACGGATTGATTCTGGTGGTGAAAGAAGATGGAAAATAGTGGAAAGATAGAGATTGAGAAATTTAATGGTTAGAGATTTGAGTTACGGAAACTCAAGATGGAGGATCTTTTGGTGGATAAAGATCAGTGGATCGTAGTAGATCTAGGTACTACACCAATGGGAGTGTTTGATGAAGAATGGAAGAAGTTAGATCAGAAGGCAAAGAGCACAATACGATTTTGTGTCTCAGAGTCAGTATTTCTAAATGTATCAGGGAAAGCTACGGCAAAGGCATTGTGGGACAAGTTAGGGACTTCGTACCAATCTAAGTCTCTGATGAATAAATTGTTCCTAGGGAAAAAAATGTATAACCTGAGGATGAAAGATGGAGGCTCGGTGACAGAGCATCTGAATGAGTTTAATACTGTGGTAAGTCAGTTATCATCTGTTGATATCAAAATTTCAGATGAAGATAAGTGAATCAGTTTGTTGTATTTTCTACCAGATTCGTGGGATATTCTAGTTATTACAATAGGTAGCAATACAATTTCCTTGTAGTTTGATGAAATAGTCTCATCCTTGCTGACGTAGGAGATGAGACAGAAAAATATGGAGAGCCAGAATGGTGATGCCTTGTTTGTACGAGGACAATCCTAGAATAGAAACAAAAATAAGTCATTGAGTGGGAGGTCTAAATCTAGAGGGAGATCTAAATCTCTAAGAAACCTGTAAAGGTGGTGTGCTGGAAATGCAGAAAGGAAGGGCACTACAAAAGGGACTGTAAGTCTAAAGCTCCTGATCAAGGAAAGGGATTTGATGATGCTCCTTTTGCAGAGGTGAAAACCACTTCAGATGAAGGTGGGGATGTGTACTTGGCTTCTTCAAGTACACATGTAGATCACGAGGCATGGTTTATGAATCATGTGCATCCTTTCATTTCACTCCCCATAGAGAGTGATTCTGCGAGTATGAGAAATATGATGGTGGTGATTTCTTCTTGGGGGATGACAGGAAGGCTAGAATCATTGGTTGCGGAAAAGTAAAGTTGAAGTGGCAAGGTGGAATGGTTAGAACACTTTTGGGTGTTCTGAATATTCCTGCATTAGCGAGAAATCTGATTTCTGTAAGCAAGCTGGATGATGTAGGTGTAAAAACAATGTTGAAGAAGGATACCTGCAAGATGGTTCGAGGGACACTGGTATTGATGTCGAGAGTTCAAATTGGAACTCTGTACAAGATGCAAGGTAGCACTGTTGTTGATGGGTGCAACAGTTCCGTGGTTCCTGAAAGTGGAGCAGAAAATCTAGTGGTCTCTAGAGAGAAGACCATGTTGTGGCATCAAAGGCTTGGACATATTGGAGAGGAGGGCCTTTGAATACTTCATGGTAAAGGTATGAGTAATAGCCCTTTGGATTTTGATTTCTGTGAAAATTCTGTATATGGGAAGCAGAATCGGGTGAGTTTCCCCTCAGGTAGTAAGAGAGGGAAACAGATATTAGAGCTTGTGCATAGTGATGTGTTTGGAACTGTGAAGGTTCCATCACTAGGTAAGTCTGTGTACTATGTATCCTTTATAGATTACTTCTCAAGTAATACATGGATATATTTCCTTAAGAAGAAATCTTAAGTCTTTGACAGGTTCAAAGAATTTAAGGCTCTGGTGGAAAACTAGACAGAGAAGAAGATAAAGGTGCTGAGGACAAATAACGATGGAGAGTTTTGTAGTAAGGAATTTGAAGAATTCTATAAGAAGTGCGGTATAGCATGGAAGAATAATACTCCATACAAACTTGAGCAAAATGGAGTTGCAGAAAGAATGATTAAGACATTGATGGAAAGGGAAAGAAGCATGCTCAATGGTGTTGGGTTAGGATAGGAATTCTGGGCAGAGGCGGTGGAGACAGCATGTTACCTAGTCAACAGATCACCTTCATCAGTGTTGGAGGATAAGACTAGAAGTATGGACTGGTAAGAAACCCTCTCTTTCACATCTGAGGGTATTTGGATGTGATGCATATGTACATGTTCCAAAGGAGAAACGAACCAAGTTGGATAGTAAATCTGAAAAGTGCATCTTTATTGCGTATAAGGATGGTTTAAAGGGTTATAAGCTTTGGAACCTAGTAACAAGGAAGGTTGTGTACATTCGAGATGTGATGTTCAGAGAGGTGAAAGATGTTATTAAACATGAAGTCTAACCAAAGGAACCTGTGAAGATAGAGTTTGAACTAAAGGAGGAAGAATCAGATTCTGTAGCAGAGGAGGAATCAGAAGATGAAGAGCCACAAACTCCGGCTGTGAGAATATTAGGTCGAGAAAGAAGGCAACCAGAAAGGTATAGTCCATCTGCTTTCTATTCAAACTTTGCTTTGTCTGTTACTGATGATGATCCCAGAACTATGAAGGAAGCAGTGGATTCAAAGGATGGAAAACTCTGGAAAGAGGCTATGGTTGATGAAATGGAATCTTTGCACAAAAATGAGGCTTGGGATCTGGTGGAGTTGCCGGCTGGAAGGAAACCCATTGGCAGCAAATGGGTGTTCAAGAAGAAGACAAATGCAGAAGGGAAGGTGGAGAAATACAAAGCTCGGTTGGTAGCAAAAGGTTATTCCCAGGTGTCAGGAATTGATTTTGGTGATATTTTTTCTCCTGTTGCCAAGGTAACTTCTATTAGATTACTTTTATGTGTTGCTGCTGCTTTTGATTTTGAGGTAGAACAGATGGATGTGAAGACAACATTTCTTCATGGGGACCTGGAAGAGGAAATCTACATGAAGCAACCTATAGGCTTTGCAGTGAAGGGTAAGAAAGAACTGGTATGCAAGTTAAAGTAGTCTCTGTATGGGTTAAAACAGTCACTAAGGATGTGGTATAAAAAATTTGATACATTTGTACAGGGACTTGACTTCACCAGAAGCAAAGCAGATCACTGTGTGTATTTTAAATTAATTGGTGACCATGTCATGTATCTGGTCTTGTATGTGGATGATATGTTGCTGGTTGGAAATGACAAAGAAATTATCCAGGATTTGAAGACCCAATTGTCCTCCAAATTCGATATGAAAGATCTTGGTGCTACAAACTATATTTTGGGCATGGAAATTAAAAGAGATCAGGAAAAGAGGAAGCTAAGGTTAAACCATAGGAAGTATGTCGAGACAATACTGCAGAGATTTAATATGTAGGATAGTAAACCAGTGAAGGTTCCTATTCCTGTAGGTGTGAGGTTATTTGTTGAACAGTTTCCCAAGACACAAGAAGAGGAAGAGGACATGTCATGTGTTCCATATGCAAGTGCAGTCAGTAACCTGATGTATGCAATGGTCTGTACTAGACCAGACATTGCACATGCAGTGGGAGTATTGAGCAGGTTTATATCAAAACTAGGGAAGGAGCGCTGGACAGTAGTGAAGTGGGTTTTTAGGTATTTGCGTGGCACTAGTGATTATGGTTTGTGCTACCAAGGAAGATCAGGATTGGACAGAATGTTGGATATTCATGGCTTTGTTGATGCAGGCTAGGCTAGAGATCTGGATTAGAGAAGATTTACAAGTGGGTATGTGTTTAACCTATTTGGAGGTGCAGTCAGTTGGATGAGTAAGAAACAATTAGTGGTTTCACTATCAACTACAAAGGTAGAATACATGGCAGCCACTCATGCAAGCAAGGAAGCAGTTTGGTTGCAGAGATTGTGTTCAAGTTTGGGGTTAGTACATGGATCTATAAGGATAGACTATGATAGCCAAAGTTCAATTTTCTTGGCCAAGAACCCCGCATATCATTCAAATATAAAGCACATTGATGTTCAGTATCACCTTGTGAGGGATATGATAGAAGACAAAAAGGTGTTGCTGGTAATGGTGGACATTTTGAAGAATACTGCAGATGCATTGAAAAAATCTATGAGCTCTGATAAGTTCTCTTGGTGTGGAAAGACAATGGGTGTTTCAGGGCTGGGTAAATGACTAAGCTCTCTTGTGGCCCCTTGTGGAAAGAAAACAACAAGTGGGAGAATGTTGGGTTGTGTTATATTATTTCCACAACTAGCCTGCGTAGCTAACCGGGGGTTAGAGGGGGGCGGGAGGGTCACAGGGGGTTTGAGGCATACCCATGACCCCACTTTATGGGGTTTGGGGTAACGCCCCAGAAAATTTTGGTTTTGGACCCTATGTTAGGATGGGCAGACCCACCTATGGTTTTGTGCATGATTTTGGCACATGTTTTTGGACATGATGGTTTTTGGTCCATGGTATTGGACGCGATGGTTTTCGGTCCATGGTAATTGGATGCTTTGGCATGTATAAATATGTATTATAACATTGAAAGGAACATAATGAAAATCAAGCTGGTAGTCTCGGTTCTGGGATCCAGGGGAAAATCTCTGTGTATATGTGTTTTATGTGTTATTCTTTCACATTGTTTATTTTATGTGTTTTAGAATTCATATGCAGGTAATTTCTGTATGGGGTTAAAACCTACAGAATTCTCAGATTGAACACACACTATATGATAACTCAACAATCAAATCTTGACTCGGAATAAGGAAATTGCATTAAACAATGAAACAAAGAGAAAAAAATGTCTCACACCTGTGCTTGCAAAATAAGGAAATATTGACCAAATTCAATCATTCACTGCTCTTATCTTAATCAAAGCCTTCTTTCAATCAAGATTTATATGAATTTGTACTCTAAATCACCCCAATCTTAAACTAATAGCTTAGAAACTTTATTCCTATACTAAAGACCTCAAGGCATATGAGTTCTTTATTTTTGGTTTTATGAAACCAATATCATTGTGTATTATTTAATATTTTCATGTAAATAATAACCCTTTGTCAATATATAATTTTACACAAAATTCATTAGGGTGTTTAACATGATCCCACAACCATCAATCATGCACTAGAAACAATACCCGATATAAGTTGATCAAACTTAAACTTATATACTCAGTTTGAAATGAGTTATTTAATGCAAAAATAGTCTTCTTCATAACAACCCAATCTCCAAGTCCCGACTTGTTATCAAATAAACATAACTATTATGAATCTAAAAGCTAGGGTTCACACCTTGGTTCAAGAAACAACTTTAGAAATAAAATTCACTTTCGAATTTAAATAATCACAAGAAACATAAATAATTTCTTAGCATCTCATTCAAGAAATAATTCTTCAGAAAGGAAACAAACTTCATATCTGAGCTATTTTCATTTCTCAAAAAAATGAAATACACAAGGTCCCTTGTTTTGCACACGGTGCACCCAATACATGAAATTGAAAGAGAAAAATCTCACTCCAACTTCAACACATAACAAACCACACAGTGAAACAATTTGAGGGAGAATGAGTTAGGTTGGTTGGGCCCTAACCAACCAACTCGTTTCCATTTGAAAAAATAAATTAACTTATATAAAACATATTAAACATCTATAGAAGAACATAAAAATTTTAGGAACATGGAATTAAGCTCCTTTTTATTGATAAAAAGTATTTTCTCAATACATCCAGTAAAATGACAGATCCAACTCCAGAGGAGGTTGTGGCGATACAAGCATTCAAAAATATCAACACTAATATGTGTCCACGGTATCACTAACCTATCATTTCATGTAACTAGGTATAGATACATCTTGTACAGGCTCTCGCCTATGTCAAACTAGTTACAACAATACATTTGGTTACCAACTCACTTCTATCAATAGAAAACCTTGCATTCTTTTGTTTTTCTTGAACCACTTGTAGGAGGCCAATAAAAAAAATCGTGTTGAAGACCAAGGGTAGAATAATGCGATTCTTCCTCAACATATCACATCAAATCCTTAGTCAACTTCTCACATCCAACAATCGCCCTCCTTTATTGCAATAACCAAGATTAGTGCAGGAATCTCGGGATATCTTCATGTACCACAATTCTTCAATTTAAGATTAGTGACAACTAATGCAAGAAGTTCTTTAGGTAAGACAACGGTAATATTTTAATTAAAATATCAATCTAATTAACCCTTTTAATTTAAATAAGCAAAATTTTATCCATTAACCCAAAGAAACATGAAAAAGGTCAAAAATATATGTATGGAGGGCTATTTGACTTGTAAAGGAGAGGTTAAGGCAAAGGTTTTTAGGTAAAATTGGAACATTTATAATGCCTAACAAGGAGGACTTGGAACACCTTCTAAACACATGTATCTTTGTAGAACAAATGTGGAGCAACTTGGCTTAGCTCTTTGAGCATATAGACAGGGATCATCAAGTCATTATTGAGATAATTAATACTTGGCGTAAAGGGATATTCTCGAGTCTGGTCCTCAACAGAGATTAGGGTCTCTCTACAGGCTTCTTCCTATGGGAAATATGGAAACGACATAATAAAATAATATTCAAGTATAAAATCAATACCCAAGAGATCGTCTAGAAATAATTTGTACATAATATCCAAGAAATAATTTTGGCAGAACGTTGGCATCCAAATGATTGAGAGGTAGCTCCACATCAATCCCAGATCCTTAAAAAATTGAATCTGACACCACAAATGGTATCTCCATCCTCTTGAAAACTCTTTATCTCACCCTCATTATCTCCAAACAAATACTCATCCCCACCTAATGGATTTATGAAGCTTAATTTTGACGATGCCTCCAAAGGAAACCTTGGAGAAGCAGGGTAATGTGGTATAATTAGGGATTGGAAGAATAGGACCAAAATTGTCTATGTTTCAGATTGTGGATTTGTAAGTAATAATGAATATGAATTCGTTTCCCTGGAAAAATGCTTACTCTTAGCCAAGAGGGAAGGTTACAAGAAACTGGTGATTGAAGGTGACTCTCGCCTGTTGATTAAAATCATCAAAAGGTTGAATCAAGGAACCAACAGTGAGAAGATAAAATATAGCTAGAGAATAGCTCGTTTTACCCAAAGCATCAGTGATATTCTATATCACTTTGATTATTTGATCCCACCCCACATCAGAAGAGAGGGAAATAGAGTGACAAATTTTATGGCCACCTAGGGATGTCAAAACATACGAAATATGTTGGAGTCTCAATGGTTGATCATTGATCCTAGAGAGAACATGGATAAACTGGATCAAATCTTGGAAAACAATGTTAATGAAAGTCACTTTCCAACAAAGAGTAAGATTCAAGACCCCTGATCGGGGTGAGAGAAGGGCTAAGGGAAGAGGTGGGATTCAAGTCGCCGCTATGCAGTTAATGAGTATTAAGAGAGGGGGATGGTGTGGCCACATGGGGCCTTGATGCAGGAGCATTTGGTTCAGAAATATCATTGTATTTTAGTAGACATAGGGGGTCTTTTGTTTTAAGGAAGTTGGTTTCCTATGTATCAAATTAATGTAATTGTGAAGGTTTTGAGTGATTTTAATGATAGAAGCTAGAATAGGGATTAATTAAGTATTGTGAGACATATTTGTAAATTTTCTCAAATGTAGGAGAACATGAGAGAATTAGGATAGTTGAGAGATTGATAGGTCTGGAAATTAATTGTAAAAGCTTAGATTAGGAATTAGTTGATGATTTTGTGGATTAGAGAGGATCCTTAGAGATAAAGAAGAGATTTTAGGATTTTGTTGAGAAGGTTATGGATCTAAACCGGGAATTAGTTATAGAATCCTTTTGTATAAATGTAAGCCTAAAAGGCATAGAAAAGGGTTAGCTAACTAGGAATTAGTTCGAGAGTTAGATAGGTTTGACTGTAAGCTTACGAGCAGATAGGAAAGGAAGAGGCCACTGATATTGGAAATCAGGACAGAGAGAGAAACTCAGTATGTAAATGATTGTTTATAAAGACAGAGAATTCAATTCCTAAATTGTGTGATGTGTATAACTAATGGAATTATAGTTGTGTGTGAATTAGAGTAATTATGCATAGTATGTGTAGCAGGTGGAATTAAGCAGAACGCAGAGACGAAGTGCAGGAATGAGTGTATCGGGTTTACACGCATACTGTGTTGGAGGAAACCTTTAACATTGCAATGAAGGTATACTGTAAGGTTCTTTAAACCTAAGGAGTTACGGAGTGGAAGCATAAAGGTGCAAAAAAATGAACTATCACACAATATAGACAAAAGAACATAACAACGGAGCACAGCCAGATCAATGAATGAGAGAGATGGAGATAGACGACCAGAATTAAGTTACGTAGGATAAAGTAAAGAAGATGAACAAAAAGCCGAGTTCCTTAAGTTTGGAATTAAGCGCATGGGGTGTTTTCATAAGCAGGAAGCTATTTCTCGCGCAGCCTCAAAGTCGTAAGCGGTAATTAAAAACGGACCCGAGAAAGTTATGAACTATGACTAAATCCAGTTGAAGTTTAGATAGATCACAGTCGTCCATTGGTTGATTGATTGGACTGATATTGCGTGCTAACAGGCGCAAATTTTAATTTGGAATTCGGACGCGATGAGGGTTTATACAACAAGGTTAAAACCTCATCGAGTTCTGATAATCACGACCGTTCATTTAGTGATTGATCGGATGGTAATCATGTGGAAAAGTGCGTGCAGGTTAACATTCCTGGTGGACTCGATGAATTATTAAAATAAGTTTAACTTCTTTGAGTTCTAGCGGAGGATGGGTTAAATATTGGAGATCACGCGATAACCATTAATCTAAAGGAAGAAATAAACAGTGGAGGTTGAACGCGATAAAGAGAACATCGGTATATGTGCAAGGGTCGTGAAAAGGAAAAAAGGTAAGGTTAAGTGTGGTTTATGTGTATTTCTATTATATGAGGGTTATAATAGAAATAAATTGGGATTAATGAATTTGGGTTAAGTCAAGTTTAACCAAAGTCAGAGGACCATGGTTTGGTTGATAAGCGCAGGTAATAAAATCAACCAAAGGGTTGAATATTAAATATTAAGAATTAACCAAAAATTATGAAGGGTTATAAGGTTCTACTCAAAGGGTTTATTAAAGTTTAACCATTGGATAGTTAAATAAAATGTTTCTACTTAAGCATTTACATAAGAGAGTTAAACATGGGTTATGAAAGGTTTCCCTTGTGAAGGAATTTTGGAATTTCTAGGACATGTATATGACATGAAATTGAATTTGCATAATGTGGGTATTGTCATCTTAGGCTAGCATCATTTGTTATGATATTTGAATAAAGAGATTATGTGTGTAAAAGTTCTTTGAGAAACTTAGAACATAGTTATGTTTTGAAGGTGTGTATACAGGTGAATGGTAATAAAAGCAGGCAAGAGGAGATTAGATTTTAAATCTGACAAATAGTAGACACACAAAGATAAAGTGTAGCAGAATATTGGGAGAATTGCAGATGCAAAAGAAAAATAGAACAATCCATTCAAAGTGCAGGTGAATGGTAGAACACTATCGTGCAGAGGTCTTGAAGGTAGAAGGTGAGAAGATTGCAGCAACCTAGAGCAAGGAGTGCTCAATTGGTTCCAGAGGAAAGAACCAGAGAGATGCCCAAAAGACTGAGCTCAGAGGAGAGAAGCTTAGTGAGGTATCATGTAGCAAGAAGCAGACTTGTTACTGCAAAGGTATTGTTGTAGCTCACAGGAATATTAGAAAGGCAGTTCCACAGAGGATGTGGGTAGAACTGCTAAGGGATGAAGGAAGCTGACAAGAGTTTCTAATGAAAGCAGAATATGGCAAAACCTTGAAGAATTCCAACAGAGGTTGAATAATGAGGAAAGTTGTGTTCTTAAAAGGTGCATATGAGTTGAAGCCTAGGATCAGAGAGAAGTGCTCAAAGAGGTTCCAGAGATAGAGAACCAAGTGCCTGTCAAAAGACTAAGTACAGAGGAAAGCTTGGTGAGGTAAGTGGCAGCAGGGAGTACTTGTTGTTGCAAAGGCTTTAGTGCAACTCATAGTAAGTGAGTGAGGAACTCATGAAGATAGAGAAGGAGATGACTACTAATAGTCATAACAGAGGTAATAAGGGTTCTAAGGAAGACCACAATAGAATAAAAGTGAAGAAGGACGATGCTAAGGTAAATGGAAAAAGGATGAGTCAATAGCAGCTTGACAAGGATATTGCGGAGTTAAAAGAGCAACTCAATGTATTAAGGATGATACTGGATGAAAGCTAATGACAAGGTTGGGTCTTGAGGAAAAAGGCAGTGAAGTGGCATAAATTATAGAGAAGGCTACAACAGAGGAAAGTGAAGTGGCTGGTGGAAAATCTCAGAGAAGCTAAGTTGGAAATGGAAGTTTCCATTTGTAAAGTAGAACAAGGTGAAGTTCTAGGTGAAGATGAAGAATGGAGATCAATGAACTATTGGGATAGTTCAAGGCAACGTGAAGAAATGTGAACAAAGGTAGCAAAAGAGGCTATAAAACCTTGTATTTTTTAATCTAATAGTTTTGGTATGTTTGCAGGTTTTACAAAGGATTTGTAGTGTTATGAAGTTGTCATAAAACTTGATAAAAGCCACCAGAGTTCAGAGAAGAACTTGGATCATCATACTAATGTGGTGATAGAGGATGAAGAGTACTTCTCAGAAGATAAGTATTCTAGAGCAGAGTATGATGGAGAATGCCTCTCGAATGAGGAAAATACTGAATTGTTGTAGCAGAAGAAGATTATTGATGAATTGATATTTGGAGCTGTTACAAAACAAGGAAAATTCCTTGTGGAAGAAGGAGATGAATTTCAGCCTGAAAATATGACATGTGAAACGTTAGTTGAGGCTATTGAGCCTTACATTTTTCAAACTGACAACTGTTGTATGAATACATGTGTTATAAGTGTTGGAGGAGGACAGTTTTCAAATACTGTTACATGGCATGGAGTTGATGAAGTATTGATTTTTGAAAATGTAAGGAGAGAACAGGAACTTATTTCTGTGAAGATGAATGATATAGAATTGTCTATGGAAGACAATCCAATTGAATCATTGAGCAATAGTGACCATGTAAAGGATGAAGCTAGAAATAAAGAACATTGTGATAAAACACTTGCTAAATGTAAAGAGGAAATTGAATTGCTGGAGAAGTTGCTAGGAGGAAATGGTAGTAGAAAAGAAATCGTTACAAAAATACTTGACAATAGCAGAGAGACTCTAAAAGACATGGAGATAGAAGAGTGTTTTAATTCACAAACCAATAGCGTGTTTGCAGGAACAGTGAATAGAATGAATGAGTGTGATGTTGTGGTCGAAGAAATTGAAGAGAGGTTATTTGGAGATGAAATGAAAGTTCAGAAGCAACAAGAGGGTAAGGATGTAAGGGTAGTAGTAAGGATCCAGCAACTACAAAGTGAAGGTAACTAGTAGAAGATTAAAGACAAACTTGAAGAAGAGACTATGTTAGTTGTAAACATAGTAAAGGATCATCATTCCATCATGATGATAGGCACAGTGGAGATAACCAGGGAAGCCATTGAGGCAGTCAATAAAGAAGAAGGACTAAACTCTCATCAATGGATTAGTGAATGGGAGAAAGAATTGGAGCTACTGGAGAAATGGCTGAAAGCACCAGTAGGGATGAAAGAACTTGATGAAGATTGCAAAGGATATGTAAGAGAGGAAGAGAAAAAAGTCTAGCAAAGAATTGAGTTGTACATAGAAATTGAATTTATGATGCAATTGATGAGAAACATGTTTCAAAGGGAGAAGACAACAACAAGAAATAAAAGTAGAAGCAAGAAAAAGATAACAACAAACTGTGAGAGCATAGCTAGTGGGGAAATGCAGCATAAAGTGTGGAGACCTGGAGAACAACAAAAAACAATAGCAGCAACCAAATACAGACTACAGAATAAATTTTGGGACCCTGGAGGTTTTCTATCAACATATGAGAACACATGATCAGGAGATCATGAATGTTTTCAACCTTGGGAGTCTGATGCAGGAGCATTCGGCTCAGAAATATCATTGTATTTTAGTAGACATAGGGGATCTTGTGTTTTAAGGAAGTTGGTCTCCTATGTATCAAATTAATGTAATTGTTAAGGTTTTGAGTGATTTTAATGAGAGAAGCTAGAATAGGGATTAATTAAGTATTGTGAGGCATATTTGTAAATGTTCTTGAATATAGGAGAACATGAGAGAATTAGGATAGATGAGAGATTGATAGTTCTGGAAATTAACTATAAAAGCTTAGATTAGGAATTAGTTGATCATTTTGTGGATTGGAGAGGATCCTTAGAGATAAAGAAGAGATTTTGGGATTTTGTTGAGAAGGTTATGGATCCAAACCAGGAATTGGTTATAGAATCCTTTTGTATAAATGTAAGCCTAAAAGGAATAGAAAAGGGTTAGCTAACTAGGAATTATTTCGAGAGTTAGATAGCTTTGATTGTAAGCCTACGGGTAGATAGGAAAGGAAGAGGCCACTGATATTGGAAATTAGGCCAGAGAGAGAAAGTCATTATGTAAATGATTGTTTATAAAGACAGAGAATTCAATTCCTGAGTTGTGTGATGTGTATAATTAATGGAATTATAGTTGTGTGTGAATTAGAGTAATTCTGCGTAGTATGTGTAGCAGGTGGAATTAAGCAGAATGCAGAGATGAAGTACAGGAAAGATTGTATTGGGTTTACACGCAGTCTGCGTTGGAGGAAACCTTTAACATTACAATGAAGGTATACTGTAAGGTTATTTAAACGTAAGGAGTTATGTAGTGGAAGCGTAAAGGTGCGAAAAAATGAACTATTACACAATATAGACAAAAGAACATAGCACCGCAGCACAATCATTGGATTAATCGAATCAACGAACGAGCGTGATGGACATAGATTACCAGAATTAAGTCATGCAGGATAAAGTAAATAAGATGAACGACAAAGATTAAGCCGAGTTATTTAAGTTTCTAATTAAGCACATGGGGGTTTCCGTAAGCGGGAAGCTATTTCTCGCGTGGCCTCAAAGCTGTAAGCGGTTATTAAAAAATGGACCTGAGAAAGTTATGAACTGTGACTAAATCCAGTTGAAGTTCGGATAGATCACAGTCATTTGTTGGTTGATTTAGCAGACGAATATTGCATGCTAACATGCGCAGAGGTTAATTTGGAATTCGAACGTGATGAGGGTTTATACAACAAGGTTAAAACCTTGTTGAGTTCCGATAATCGTGACCATTCATACGATCATTGATCGGATGGTAATTGTGCGGAAAAGTGTGTGCAAGTTAACATTCCTGGCAGACCCGATGAATTATTAAAAGAAGTTTAACTTCTTTGAGTTCTAGTGGAGGATGGGTTAAAGATTGGAGATCGCGCGATAGCCGTTGATCTGAAGGAAGAAATCAATAGTGGAGTTTGAATGCAATAAAGATAACATCAGTATATGTGCAAGGGTCATGAAAAGGAAGAAAAGTAAGGTTAAATGTGGTTTATGTGTATTTCTATTATATGAGGGTTATAATAGAAATAAAGCGGGATTAATGAATTTGGGTTAAGTCGAGTTTAACCAAAGTTGGAGGACCATGGTTTGGTTGATAAGCGCGGGTAATAAAATCAACTGAACGGTTGAGTATTAAAGATTAAGAATTAATCAAAGTTTATGAAGGGTTATAAGGTCCCACTCAAAGGGTTTATTAAAGTTTAACCATTAGTTAGTTAGTTAAATAAAATGTTTCCACTTAAGCATTTACTTAAGAGAGTTAAACCTGGGTTATGGAAGGTTTGCCTTGTGAAGGAATTTTGGAATTTCTGGGACACACATGTATATGACATGAAATTGAATTTGCATAATGTGGGTATTGTCGGCTTAGGCTGGCATCAATCTTCACTCAATGAACCCCAAACATAGAACGAGCATTCATGGCATACTAAACAGCACCCTTAATTTGACTACATATTAGAAAATACGTCTAAAAATCCCTTTATTTAAACATGTACCAAAATGAACCCAATACACCTTCCCAATTTAAAAGACCTCTACTTTCACGAGATATTGCAGGTATCCATTTTTTCATTAACATTTTTTAGACTAGTTTATATTTTTACATTAACTTTAAGCTCCATTTTTTTTATACACAACATATGAAAACCATTTAACCCCTATTATATTCTTAATATATTATGTCATTTTGTCTTCAATATATATCCCACAATATAAACCAACGTGGTATGGTATTGCTCCCTCAATGAAACCACAGGGGCTTCACGGTGGGATCAATACCATACCACGTGCATTCATATTGGGGGGTATATATGGATGAAAAAATGACATAATATATTCGAGGATATATAGGCGGTAAAGGGTTTTTATATTGGCGGGTACAAAAAATGGAGCTCAAAGTTAATGAAAAAATATGAAGGGGTATAAAAAATGTTAATGAATAAATTGATACCTACAATATTTAGTGGAAGTAGGGTTTTTTTTATTGGGAAGGTGTATTGGGTTCATAACGGTAGGGGGTTAAATAATGTGACTTTTAAATGTATTTTCCAATTTGTATTCAAACTAAGGGTATTATTTAATATGCCACGAACACATGTTATATGTCAAATATTTATTGAGTGAAGCCCCTGTGAATGAAGCCCCCATGCATGGCCGCCCCCACACGAGGTTGCTCATACGGGGGATGTTAGGAAAGTATTATCACCAAGGACAGAGATAAGTGGAGGTTAACAAAAAGGTGGCCACCATAGCTTTTGTAGGTGGTGACGTGTTGAGAAACAAAAATGAGTTTTCCTCTGTAGGTTTCTAATGGCGAAGAAATTTTTCCATATCACTCTTGAGGAGGGAGGACAACATTTGTGTCTAGGCCTTCGTGGGTGAGGCTTCGATCCTTCGTCTATGCCTCTTTGGGTATGTTTAGGTCAATTTTTATTCATCATGATTTATGTGCAATGTATGTGCTGCATATGGATGTCGATGGTTGATTTTGACATGTCACTTTTGGAATAGGGTTATGTCTAGTTTTGTGGAGGTCCGAGGGGATGGGGTTTTATGTTTTACCCTCGTATTTAGGGTTTGGAGGTTAGGTGTCATAAGTATATTCTTTTTCATTAGGATCCATC
This sequence comes from Pinus taeda, assembly GCA_000404065.3. Lineage (NCBI taxonomy): Eukaryota > Viridiplantae > Streptophyta > Pinopsida > Pinales > Pinaceae > Pinus > Pinus taeda. The sequence continues at coordinate 72,279 of APFE031510449.1, forward strand.
CTCTCCCATGATTAATGAATTCATGGGCTACCTGGATTTTGGATGATTGCAATTCTATAACTTTCAATCCCTTCTCATCATGCATGAAGCTACTGGGTTATTCAATTCTAGAAGGGTATGTAGGTTATAGTCCATGTTTGTATTCAAAACCCTTCCACTGGGCAGAAAGAGAATTACAGTGTATTTGGGATGGTTGTCTAAAACAGACCCATGAATCTAATAGGGAGAAATCTAAATCTATTTGGGCTCATTAGACCTTGCAAGCACTCAACTTCACTCAGTTTATGGGAACCTTCCTCTAGGTCATTCTCCAAATATTAATCAAGAAATTTTCACTATGAGAAGAAAAGCCAGGGAGCCTGTCTTATTGGAACCCTCATACTATACCCTAGCAATAGATTATTGAAAGGAATGGCTCAACCTGTTTCGCAGTGTGGTCGTTATTCAAATGCAGGTTGGGGCATGGCAAAGGCTGTGGTAGTGGGCACACACAATCCACCAGAGGCCAGGGTTAAAGTAACAATCAACGTTTAGTTTCTGTGGCAATCAGAGCTTGTAGGAACGATACCCAACCCCAGGCCTACCAAATCATCAGGGAGTGGGACGATGAGATTGAAATCTAGGTGGATATCAATGACCAAGAAATTTAGGAAGAGCTTGGAAATAATATCCCAGACCTTGCCTATATGCAAGGGTGTCGTACTCAGTTTAAATAGGCCCTCTACTTATTTCAAATGAGGAATACTCTCCTAGCTAAATATCTAATGATGACTCCTAAGAAACTCAGGTCCTTCTGAAGAGATTTAGGAAATTCACAAAGAATTACAGTTAATTCAGTGCTAGATTGAACAACAGAATGCTCGTCGTGCCCGCATCGAGAGGCACATTATCTGGTTGCCTCAGATTGAGCTATTGGGCTGCAGTGCTAAAGATACCGCGTCAATCGAGTCCTCTGATGATTAGCTCGGTAAATTAGCATAATATGTTTATTTTACAGTTTAGTATTTTTTAGTTAACCAATATGGAATTTATGTTTTTTTGTTATAGGCTTATGGCCAATAGGAGTCATAACGACAGTCAAGTTTATACATCTTTGTTAGACAATCTTAGGAAATTCAGATTTTGGATAGCTTATAATGCAACTAGATGGTCAACAAACCTGGTTTCCCTCTGGACAGGTTGAGACCATTTAGATATGGATGTTGATCTTGTAACACCTTCCAAAACTTAAAAAAAAAATCACCAAACCAATTAAACCTTAGTGAATAAAATACAATATTATTTAACAATCTATAAATGAACTCACAAATCTCTTAAAAATATAATATATTTCACTATATAAATTTTTAATAAACCAAGTGAAACTTTTGAAACCCCATCATTAGTGACAAAACAAGATTATCTCTCATCAATACCTATGTATCCTATTATTATACTTTACACATTCAAATTTTCATTGACCGAGTATTAGATTCTCTTGACTCAATTTTTTTTAAGTTTTTGTAAGGTTAAACATTATGAATTGAAATTCATTATTTTTTAAATAGTAATTAAATTTATTTATCTGCAACATTGTTGGTTCACTTCTTTAACATGTTATTATGTAATGATGGAAAGATTCATCGTTCTTCGTGCTAGTTCAATTGTTTCCACCCTGTGAATCCCGCTGATAAGGTTAATGAATTGCAGTGTTGTCACTTCTGTGCTTAGCATGTATTGACCAGAGATTCATTCTTTTTTGGCCATTGAACAACTCGCCGTCTCATTTGGCACTAGATATTGCATACGAGTACATTTAATTATTTGCAAGAACATCTATTTCTTGGATGGTGGTTTCTCTCGCTTTAGATGGCATGAGTGCAAGGTTTGTAACGAAGTGCTAGTGGCAAAGTGGTAACCAAGTTATTTTATCAATTTTTAACTTGATTTTAAGTGTTTTAAACTTTTTTTTTTTTTATTTTAAAGTATTTGGATTCCATATATGTATTAAAACAATGTTTAGATTTTCTGTTAATTAATTTTGGAAAAAAATTTCATGAATGTGACAACAATAGGATTTGTTGTTAAGTTAGCTCCAGTTATTCCTAAGGAGGAGTTATTGCATCCTATATCTATTGTGAGAGAATTTATGATTCAGTTTTCAACTCCAGCTATAAAAATGTAAAGCCTGTAGAGGATATTTGTGCTGAGAGTTTGTGAGGAATTATGTTATTATAATCTCCCGTTGAATAATAAGATTGTCAATGCCTATGTTTAGTGGATGTAGCCCAGATTGGTTGGGTGAACCACGTTAAACTCTTTGTGTTATTTTATGATTTTGTGTGTGCTTTGTATGGTTATTTAATTTCAGTTGTGCCTTGTTTGCTCCTACAATTGGTATCAGAGAAATGTTGTTGAGCTGGTACGTGTGACAGAGACCAAGTCTGCTGCGTGTGATAGAGACCAAGAGACGCCAAGTCTGCTTCCTGTGACAGAGACCAAGAGACGCCAAGTCTGTTGCGTGGATCAGCGCAAATACCTGTGCATTGGAGCAGTGCATTATACTGCCTGTGGACTAGTGCGTTCGACCAGCAAGGTGAACTGAGCGTTGATCAGGGCAGTGGACTAGAGGTTGGAACTATGTGGCACGTCGACTACTAGAGGTTTGAACTGTTGAATTGTTTAACACCAATTATTAAACTGTCGTTGTTGACACGATTATTAAACAGCCGCTGCCGAAATGATTTTAAATTGCTCCTGTTGAAATGTTTTGGAACGTTTTATGAAATTGATTTTTTAGAAAACAAAACAAAAACAATTTCAAATGGTTGCCTTTGTACATGAAATCAAAAGGTCGATTGGAATTTTTTATAAGGTTGTTATGAAATGCCTTTTGTTTTTACAAAACAAAAAGAAACGTTTTGTATGAGTTATATTATATATGATATTATATTTATATCATATTTTGTTTTTTTTTAAATTGTAATATGCCATGACATGATAAGGCAAAGGCATTATATTGTAAGGCAAAGGCATTTTATTGATGAAGGGCAGTTTTTTAAATAAAAACTTCATTTATTAAAAGTTTCAATTGGAGATTTTATGTGACACAACATGGAAAAAACTCAAAGTGCTCAATTTGAGATCGAGAAGTTCAATGGCAAAAACAACTTCGAGATCTGGAAAGTGAAGATGTATGATCTACTCGTGCAACAAGCCGTGGCGAAGGCCTTGTTGGGAAAAGCCAAACAACCTTACACCATGACAGATGATGAATGGAGTGTCTTGGATGAAAGAGCATTGAGCGACATTCGATTGTGTCTGGAGGATGATGTTTTGTTTAACATCGTGTTAGAGAAAACTACTGCTGGTTTGTGGACAAAGCTTGAAAAGTTGTACATGACAAAATCCTTAACCAATAGGATTCTTCTGACGGGACAGTTATACAGTTTGCGCATGAAGGAAGGTACATCTATTACTGATCATTTGAATACCTTTAATACTCTCCTGGTGTAGTTATAAAGTATAGAAGTAAAATTTGAATCACAAGATAAAGCTATAACTTTATTATGCTCATTGCCCGAGTCATGGATTCATTTTGTTACTTCTATAAGTCTTAGTTCATCAGAAACCCTTGAGTTTGATGATGTTGTTGGAGATTTGTTGTTCGAAGAAACAAGGAAGAGGTCAAATTCAAAAACCTCTACATCAGAAGCAATGATGGTTAGAGGTCGTTCTAAAGAAAGACGCTTCAGTAAGCACAAGAACTCGCATTCAAAATTGAAAGGGAAGAAGAGTAAGGTAAAGTGTTGGTTTTGTGGCAAATTGGGACATTTGAAGAAGGATTGTTGAAAGAGACAACAAACATCGAAAGAAGACTCTTCGACAGAGAAGAAAGAAGCAAACATGACAGATACAGGTTCGACGTCCATTTCAGGTATGAGTGATGAAGTGTTATCAGTTAGTTTGTCTAATCATGATCAATGTTGGTTGTTAGATTCCGGTGCATCAAATCACATGTGCATTCATAGAGAATGGTTTAAAACTTATAAAGAAATCAATGATGGAGTAGTTTACATGGGAAATGATGTCACATGTAACATTGTGGGAATTGGAAGCATCCAGCTTAAAATGTTTGATGGGACAAATAAAATTCTAACTGATGTAAGACATGTACCCGAACTAAGAAAAAACCTCATTTCACTAGGAGTAATAGACACTAATGGATATAAAACTTTTATTCAAGGTGGAGTAATGAAAGTTTATAAAGGAATTTTACTAGTAATGAAAGCAAAGAAAGTTGGAAATCTTTTTCAGTTAGAAGGAAGAACAGAATCAGATCATGTTTCTATAGTATCTGAAAATGACAGTAATCCTGTTCGCTTATGGCATAAAAGGTTGGGCCATATGAGAAAAAGAGGTTTAAAGATTTTATCTGATCGTAAGTTACTTCCTAATTTAAAGTCTGTTAAGTTAGATTTCTGCAAACATTGTCTATTTGGGAAACAAAGCAAGCAGAAGTTTAAAATTGGAAAACATACTAGTAAGGGAATCCTTGATTATATCAATTCTGAATGTGGGGGCCATCTCCTAAAACCTCATATGGGAGATCGTCATATTTGTATCTTTATGATGATTTCTCTAAGAAAAGTGTGGTACTACATGTTAAGAAGAAGTCTGATGTGTTTACAGTTTTCAAACAGTTAGAGCATAGTTGAAAACATCACTGGAAGAACATTAATGTTTAAGAACTGACATGGTGGTGAGTTTACTTCAAAGGAATTTGATAATTATTGCAAGGACGCTGGGATCGAAAGACATAAAACCACTATATATAATCCTCAGCAAAATGGAGTTGCTGAACGCATGAACAGGACTCTTTTAGAGAGAGCAAGAAGTATGCTTAGTAACGCCAATTTGCAAAAGGAATTGTGGACAAAAGCAGTTTCTACAGCTTTTTATTTGATAAATCAATCACCATAAACTACAATAGGATGCAAAATTCCTCAAGAGGTATGGAAAGGTCATCATTGTGATTATTCTAAACTAAAAGTTTTGGTTGTGATGCATATGCTCTAGTTCTGAAACATCAGTGTTCTAAATTAGATCCTAAATAAAAAATATACATCTTTGTTGGATATGGTGATGGGACTAAAGGATACAGATTGTGGGATCCTACTACTCACAAGATCATCATTAACAGAGATGTTAAATTTAATGAATCTTCACTTGAAAATCCAGATGTAGATGACAAATTGAAACAGGATAATGTATCTAAGCTTCAACACATTCAGTTTGAAAATAGTTCAAATACTGATGATAGTCAAGATGAACAAGTTTCAGATGCTAATCATGAACACGTTTCAGATGCAGATCATGAACATGTTTCAGATGCAGATCATTAAGAAGTTCCTACAGATAATAATCAACAAATTGTGGAAGTACCAGAAACATCTTTAAGGAGGTCCACAGGAATGAAATGTCCTCCTAAAAGGTATGATGATTATGTTACTTCAGTTGCTTTAACCGCTAATGATGATGAACCTTTGTGCTATCAAGAAGTTGTAGAAGCTTCTAAAAGTGAAAAATGGAAAGAAGCTATGAAGGACGAGATGATGGCATTAGTCAAGAATGGCACATGGGATCTGGTATAACTTCCTAAAGACAGAAAAACTGTGGGATGTAAATGGGTTTACAAATTGCAAAGGGGTGTTGATGATACAAAGGATAGGTACAAATCAAGGCTGGTCACAAAAGGTTTTTCTCAGAAAGCAGGCATTGATTTTCATGAGATATTTTCACCAGTTGTAAAAATTGTTTCAATTCAAACTGTATTAGCATTAGTTTCTTTACTTGATTTAGAATTACAGCAACTAGATGTTAAAACTGCATTTTTACATGGAGATTTAGATGAGGAGATTTACATGGAACAACCAGAAGGGTTTGTTCAAAATCGCAACAAGAAATTTGTCTGCAGGCTCAAGAAATCATTGTATGGTCTGAAGTAGTTGCCTCGACAATGGTACAAGAAATTTGATTCTTTCATGATGAGTCAAAATTATACAAGAAGTGAATATGATCATTGTGTTTACTTTAAGAAATTAAGTAATGGCATGTTCATTATCTTAGTGTTGTATGTTGACGATATGCTTTTAGCAAGCAAACGTATAATAGACATCAACAGGTTAAAGACTCAGATGGCTAGGACATTTGATATGGAAGATCTAGGAGCAGCAAGACAGATTTTGGGCATGGAGATTTTCAGAGACAGGAGCAATGGTAAGTTGTGGCTATCACAACAGAAGTATATTGAGAAAATACTCTTGAGTTTGGTATGAACAATGGTGAGCCGTGTTAAGTCCTTTGCTTCCCATTTTAAAGCTTTCTTCTAGTTAATGTCCTAATACAAATGAAGAAAAAGAAAATAGGTCTCAAATTCCATATGCCAATGTAAGTAGGTTGTTTGAATGTATTCGATGGTTTGTACGTCGACCATATTTCACATGCAGTAGGGTGTCAGCAGGTATATGGAAAATAAGGAAAGAAACTGGTAGCAGTGAATGGGTGCTCGGTATTTGAGAAGCACAAGTGATTATTGTATCACTTATAACAGGAGTAGTGAATTTGTTTGCGGATAATGTTGATTCAATTTGCAGGTGATTTGGATAAGAGAGGTCAACTTCAGGGTATGTCTTTACTCTTGCAGGTGGAGCTATTAGCTGGATGTCAAAGCTACAGAACATTGTTGCTTTATCCACTACTGAAGTAGAATACATAGTTGCTTCACATTCCTGCAAAGAAGCGATTTGGTTGAACGGTTCGTTTGGTGAGTTTGGTAGGTTACAGGACAACATCAAGTTATTTTGTGATAGCCAAAGTGCAATTCATTTGGCTAAGAATCCGACCTATCATAGTAAATCAAAGCATATACCTATCAAGTACCATTTTGTAAGACAGGTTATCACTGAAAGGGGAGTCTCTCTTGAAAAAGTGCATAAAAGGAAAACTGTGCAGACATGTTCACGAAACCCGTTTTGTTAGAGAAGCTATGTTGGTGTCTGGCTTCTCTTGGCTTGCAGAAAAGATAAAATAATAAAGGAACAGGGTATCAGGCTAATTGTTGTCAAGGTGGAGATTGTTGAGATTTTCTGTTAATTAATTTTGTCAAAAAATCTCATGAATGTGACAACAATAGGATTTGTTGCTAAGTTAGCTCCAGTTATTCCTGAGGAGGAGTTATTGCATCCTATATTTGTTGTGAGAGAATTTATGATTCAGTTTTCAACTCCAGCTATAAAAATGTAAGCCCGTAGAGGATATTTGTGCTGAGAGTTTGTGAGGAATTATGTTGTTATAATCTCCTGTTGAGTAATAAGATTGTCGATGCCTCTGTTTGGTGGATGTAGCCCAGATTGGTTGGGTGAACCACGTTAAAATATTTGTGTTACTTTATGATTTTGTGTGTGTTGTGTATGCTTATTTAATCTCAGTGCGTTGTTTGCTCCTACAAACAATTTAAATCATTAAAATTTATAATTCTATTTCAAATTTCAAAAAAGCAAATTTATAATTTTATTTTAAATTTCAAAAAAAAGATCTAACCCCTATTAATATTTATACAATATTGTGCAAGATGATCAATTTAGCATTTCCATGGAATAGAATAATTTATCAAGACAGTAAACTTTGTTATGGTTAGCATTCATTTTGTGGCAAGTTTTCACTTTTCAAATAAATGAAACATTTGAGCACACATTTACATCTTTTGATAAAATTTATCTATAACAAAACATTTATGTTATGTGGTCTCATGGATCAAACTTCTACTGTCACCATTTATTTGTTCCTAACAAACTATCATACTCATTATTATTAAAATAATAATAATTTTTTAATGTATATAATTTAGTTTCATAAGGTTTAAAATCCTTCTAATTGTATGTGTGTGTTCAAACTGCTATCCTCGTAGTAGTCTTTGCGATCATTAGACGTTTATATTCTATACGACGTACTGTGTGGATTCTTTTTCATACATATAGCGTATATTTTATTTTTAAATTCGTCTCATAATTCAATACCTTTAAAAAATCACTAAATTATAATGTTATGATACCTTTAAAAAATCACTAAGTTATAATGGACTAAGATTATGCGTCCATTATAAGATTATGTGGATACGTATAAAAGTACAAAGATAATAAATAATAAATGTATTTTTTTTTGCTAATATTCAATTATCTTTCTGTTGCAAAATGAGATATATGCAATTTTAATTTTTTATTGTTGTTTTTTAACTTCAAATTAGTTATATTTAAACTCAGTGACAGTTACTAGCTACTATATAACATTTGTTTTATATAAAGTATTCTTTCGCCCAACTTTACACATGTTCATAATCTCCATATAATTTAATCACCACATAACATCAGCGCTTCAACTTTATATGTCCAGTGGACTATGCGATTCAAACCAGGAAATGTTGCTTGGAATCAAATTGGTCATTGTGGTCTCTTAGTGTGAATAAGATCACTTTATTAGAGAAATGGATATGCCTCAACTAATGTCTAACAATACTTATGTTTCCTTTTTCTCCGTGATATTCGCAACCAATGGCCAAAATTCATGGCCAGTACCAATTAGTTCGCGGATTTGGATTTTCAGTTGTGAACATACTTTGTGTTGGTATTTAGTTAAACTCGAATAACCTACAATTAATCTTGCAAGTAATGTGACGTTTTTTCAGAGAGTCGGAGGCGTTTAAGGTATTGAATCTTGCATAGAATTACTAGAAAAAGGAGTAATAGTTGCTCTATATTTGTACCTTGTTTAACTATCAGTTAATATAGCTGTAATAATTGATCTATGAACAATCTAATGTTTAAATAGTAAAATATCAATATCCTGTACATATATCATAGCCCTCGTCTATTCAAATCCATATCAATTTGTAAATAATTGGCATCCGACTATGACCTTACTCATCTAATATAAACATACATCAAAATTGAAATTGAATATAAACATACATAGAAATTGAAATTGATAAAGATTCGAACCTTTGAAAAGCTCGTTGATTTCTAAGGAAGAGAGTGCTTCAATTTGAATCACATCATTAGCACAAAGGAATTCATCCTTGTCTGACATTTCTTCTTCCTCGAGATGAATCAAGGATCACGAAAGGAGAGCAAAGGTTATGTGTGTTTTGACCAAAACAAACAAATTCTTGTTGAGAAAAATATTTGTTTTGTGGGTTTCCTTTGGTTTTTCTCCCTTCCCTTTCTTACTTTGCGGACACCATATGCAAGCTCAACTTGATTCAAATCTAGAGAGGGAGATTCAAATTCAAGGTCATCGAATTTGATTGTACAAAAAGTCTCCAAAATTAAATTAATAACCTTGTGGTTGAATGAAGGTGAGGGTACTTTGCATAAATCAAATCCCTGTTCAACTTGATTCAAATCCATTGTGGGAGATTCAAATTCAAATCTATAGAATTGGATTGTACACAAGGTCTCCAAAACTAAATTAATAACCATGTGGTTGAATGAAGGTGAGGGCCTTGTATTTTTTTTGTTAAATGGGGTACCCTTTCTTTGTGGTCCCATGCAACGAGGGCCTTCTTTTTTCCTAGTTGTTAAGGGGTCTCGTTTGTTCTATCTTTTTGAAATGCATAATAAACGATCCAGATGATCATGGATTTCATTTAATTTTTTTCACAAAATTTGTTAGTAAAATTGGTTGAGGAGTTATGATTGGTTTTTTTTGTTAAGTAAAGTTGAGTATTGTTTCTTTTATTTTACTTTCCCATAGGCTAACTACTCTTAAGCAAGTAGGTTGTGTAATTTGATCGAGCCAATTGTATGTCATAAAGTTATCTTGGTGTAATAGATATCCTTTGCAATGGTTGTTTAGTTAAAGTGTAGCTTTCATGAGATGTGAGCTGTTTTTGTTGATTGTAATATTTTATACAGAATAGTGGTTATTTATTAATAAAAAATATTTTATAATAGAAATTTAATGAAAGTTCGTGTTGAACACATGAGAAGGAAAAGATATAGAAATTAAGGTTAAAGATATGGAAGCACATAAGACTTTGCTCAAGATAAAGAGGGAGAAATATTAAATGAAAAGATATATAAAGGAAAATATATTAAACATAGTAATAAGCTTACGAGGGAAGATGAGAAGAATGGTATTTTTTTAAATTTTAGTTTGAGGTTTGTCATTATATGATATGAGGGTTCAACTGGAGCATTGCCACATTAATGACCCTATTCGAGCTTGATATGCATAGAGCCATAAGTTATACTTAGCCAAATTTATTGCCATTCATATGCATCATTTTTTCATTATATACCAACTCATATCTAGCTTATGTTGTCCCCTTTTCTATTCTCACTCTCACAAAGACTAATGTCGGGCCTTATGATTCTTCTCCCATTATGTCGGTAAAATTGTATGCCAATTTTATTGTCTAGTTAGCTTATCTAGTGTCAAGTTCTCTCCTTTCCTATTTTACCAACTCTTTTAGGCCTTTGAAGTGATGAGTGAAATAGAAAATTACAAAAATTTTTCAAACTTGACTTGCATAGGTATTTGTACTTTGATGTGTTGACCAAGGCAATAGGTTGTTGTATAGTCAATTTCTTGAAGTTGATTGCAAATTAATTTAAATTTGAGTAACTTTGTTGAATGACTCAATTTTCTCTAGTTGATTAATTTAAATGGTTCCCAAAAGAATTTTGAAGTTAAGATATTTCCATGAAACAAGAGGCTGGTCTCTTATTGTTTTTCATTTATGATCATTGGGCCATGCTTGTTGGTACAACCCCTATGAGCATGCCAATTAATAGCCATGTAAGACATTTGATACATTTTCTTTATCATGGACCATCGATGTCCATGCGATCAACATGGGTTAGGTTTTGACCACTCATCCTAACTATGATTCCTTACATGATTTCTTTATAGTAGATGGCCTTATATGTTTAAAGGCTTTGTAGTCTCGATCGTTCCTTGTCTAATTGTATATTTTCTTTTGAAGCAAAACTTGCAATTTGTGTATCCCTAGTGCATTTATTGTCCATTAAACAACATAGATAATCTAATATCAATGATCGAATAATGAACTTGATCTGTATTGGCAAACGTCCTCAACATTCTTAATGCACTCTATAATTAGCACAACATTGGTTAGACTTTCCAAAATGGAACCCAAAAGACTCAGTTATTTGATCTCGTACTTAACATATACATGCATATATAGGTCAAGGTCTTACAAACTAATAACAACTTTACTAAAATAAATCTAGTATATAAAATAAATAAAAATAGTAATCGACAAGAACAAGTTTTAGTATATATAACTAAGTAAGTTTTAGTATATATAACTAAATGAATTAAAAAATATTTTTGTAGAATTATATAAAGTTTTTAAAATGGATTCCTCATCATAAACAAAAAAAAAACAATATTAATTCAATATTTCATTTAAAGAAATTCTTGTATTTTTCATGGCTCTAGAAGCAAAAGTCATCCCTAATATGTTATTGATTAAAAGAAAGAAAACTGAATAAGGAAAGTGGCACAACTATAACTAGCATTCAATGCAAGCACATAAAACATGTACATTCTATTAAACATCACTACGTAAACTTATCTTATAACTGAGACTATGATAATCTAAAAACCTAGCTTATATTTACGCATTAACATGATTCCACATAAACTTTTTACAGAAGAAATGAACCAAATAGGAACCTTGATGTATCCATCCTTTATATTCATGAAAGTACTCTACCTCTCAAAACTTTTGAAAAGTGTGTTTCAACTTTCATATGAATAATATCACAAACCTTTTAAAATGTGAACATTGAATTTTTTGGGGGGTTGAATCAATATTTACAAATCAATAAATGTTTCATTTTATCATCATATTTATATATGCTACTTGAGTGAAGGGAACTCGTGTGTGAATGCAATTGTTCTTAAGGAAACCAACGTATATCCAGTGAACTTATGATTCAATGAATTCATCATATGTTGATCTTTAATCACCGCATCAGTACTTTATTAAACATTAAACATTAACCATGTGTAGTAATAACAGAATAAACCATCACACATAAGCAACACACATGAACACCAAGATTTAAGGTGGAAACCCAATGCGGGGTAAAAACCACTTGCTGTTGTTGTCTCTGTCTTCTTTTAATATAATAAAAACATGTTTACAATCTTGTACTGGTGCAGACTCATACCAGTACGTAGGCACCCACCTGCAAAAGGATACAAACTTCTCTTGTTCTCCATCCTCTACTGGAAGGGATCTACAACCCCCTAAGCCTATATGTTTACCAGTACATAGGCGCGGACTTACAAAAGGCTCCAACCTTCACTCGTTCTCCAGCTGCTCCTAGAAGGGAGCTTCAACCCTTTGATCTAATCACCAGAAACTACTGGCAGGAAGCTTCGACTTCCTCACTAAAGGCTCCAACCCTCAGTATCCTCCAGGGAATATGTTTCATAAATTTTCAAACTAGATACTCTTGGTAAACATCAATACAATATGAAGGCCGCGTTTCATCAAATTTTCATACTGGACCCATCAGTAACATTGAAGCTCAAAATAAATCACCACTGCAATACAACCATTAAAAACATCTGCATCAACCAATCACTGAAACTCAATCATCAATCTCTTATATAACTGAAACCCAATCATCAATCTCTGAATCAACAACAACTAAATCAATCAATCACTGAAACCCTTGAGATAATTGAATCATGTAATCATCAATTCCTGAATCATCCACAACTGAATCAATCAATCACTGAAAACTCAATCAATCGGCACTTAATCAAAATTCAACCAATCAACCGGAACAGATAGATCACTGTAACCAATACACAGATCTGAACCCAGAAAACTGCATCTACAACAGAACCGACTGAAACCTCAAAATCATATGTCAGAATGTAAGTAAAATGTGTCCTATTTTCATCATCAAAAAGAGTCATCCACAATCATCGATAAATCTGAAATGAATAAAAACTATGTGGCTCAAGCAAAGTATCATCTGGGATTTCATCATAGGAAACCCATGACTGCAGCAAAACATTTCAACAACATAAGCATCCTCACCATTGATAAGACCATTATGTACTGAAGACTTCTAAACATAATGCCAACAATGATTTATTAGAAGCATGTTCTCCCCCTAAACCTGTGCCAATTGTTCACTGTCAGATTTGATCATTGCATATATTAGTAAGAATCATCAAGGCATAACAATTTATCAGGATCAAAAGAAATTCCAAATAACATCCAAAGACTGTAATCATCAATCTTCAAGATAGAAAATCCAATTGATAATTGACTGAACCATATCAAACCCCTTTTCTAAGTCTGTCCCATGACTTCTTCTTGAATCCAACATATACATGACTGTGAAGCTTCGAACTCACGTATATACGTGACTTGCCTTCATGATAACTGCGTATGAGAATTAGAACATTGAAATTTCATACTTTCAGTTCCTCCTGAGTCTGTTCCATCTATATACTGAGCTATGCCACATCTTTCTGATTGTAATTCCTTCTTCTTCCATACCTTCGAGTGTGGTGATGTTTTCTCATTTTGATATGTTGGCTGAAATTTTATCCTACATTCTTTTGCCATATGCCCAAACTTGTTACAAGCATAACATCTTATTTGTTTCATATTCCTTCTATGCAAATCAATGGCTTTGTGACCAAACATATTACAAGAAAAACAATGTCCCTTAAAGCACCTGGAAGCTGATGATATTTCTATGAGATGGTTATTAGCTTGAAACATTTTACTTCTGCATCTGGCTGCAACATGTCCAAAATTATGACATCTAAGACATTCAACATTATTGATCAGAGGAAAGAGTCGATTAACACTTCCATAGTTAGGGGTAAAATATTTTCTTTGAAGACTTTCTTTCCTTGATTCTTGATGGGTTTGACCTCTTATCTCCTTGTTGATCATTTCTAATTTTGCATTAGAGTCCCTTGCCTCATCTTGTAAGCTAGATTCACCTTCAGCAATTTCATGAAAACCAAGACCAGATTTGATGACAGGAGAATTTTGACTACTAAGAATATTATCCAAAATCTTAGTACTATCTTGAAATCGTAACAGTTTATCCTTTTCTTCTAATTTACCTTTTAAGGTATTTACCTCAACCTAATATTGCTCTACCTTTTCCAGATATTGCTTCTTCATGATTTCTTAAACTTTTATTCCTTATTCCACTTGTTGTCTTAATTCAAGAATCTCATTTTCTTGTTCTTCATCTGCTTGAGGTAGTTCTTCATTCTGCTTATTTTAATTTTCAAGATATTCTTTTAGAGAGATGACCACAACTCCAAGACTTTCATAATAACTGGATATATCTTTAAATTTCTTGATTGTTGTATCCTTTTCATTTACTTCATTTCTTAATGATGTCACTTCATCCTCCAACCTTTGAAATTGATCTTCCTTTTCCTTGTACTGCTTCCTTACTTTGTTTCCTTCCTCCAACTGAGATTTTAATCTAGTAACTTCTTTGTAGCAACATTCCCTTTTATCAATTAGATATTTTTGATCTCTAATTGTGTCGATGAGCTTTTTAAATTATGCCTCCATTTGATTTATTTCACTTTCACCCATAAGAGAAAATTTAGTTGTTTCGTTGTCACATTTATTATCTTCAAATGAATAGAGAAATGTATCACAGGGGACAACAAATTCATACCTGATAATTATTTTGCTTGTTCATCTTCATTCTGAGGTGATTTAGTTAATTCATCATATGTTGATCTTTAATTAGTGCATCAGTACTTTATTAAACATTAAACAATAAAAATTTGCAGTAATAATAGAATAAACCATCACACATAAGCAACACACATGAACACCAATATTTAAGATGGAAACCCAATGCACGAGAAAAAACACCTGTTGTTGTCATCTTTGTCTTCATTTAATATAAGAAAAAATTGTTTACAATCTTATACTGGCACAGACTCATACCAGTATGCAGGCACCCAATTGCAGAAGGCTACAACCTTATCTTGTTCTCCATCTTCTACTGGAAAGGAGCTATAACCCCCTAGCTCTTGTACTAGCTGATATGTTTACCAGTACATAGGCACCGACCTATAGAAGGCTCCAACCTTCACTCGATCTCCAACTGCTACTGGAAGGGAGCTCCAACCCCCTGATCTAATCACTAACCACTACTCGCAGGAAGCTTTGACTTCCTCACTGAAGGCTCCAACCCTCAGTATCCTCCAGGAACCACGTTTCATAAATTTTCAGATCAGATACTCTTGGTACACATCAATACAATATGAAGGCCACATTTCATCAAATTTTCATACTGGACCCATTAGTAACATTGAAGCTCAAATCAATCATCGCTGCAATATAATCATCAAAAACATATGCATAAACTAATCACTGAAAATCAATCATCAATCTCTAATATAACTGAAACCCAATCATTAATCTCTGAATCAACCACAACTAAATCAATCAATCACTGAAACCTTTGACATAACCAAATCACCTTATCATCAATTTCTGAATCAAACATAATTGAATCAATCAATTAGTGAAAACTCAATCAACTGACACGTAATCAAAATTCAACCAATCATCTGGAACAGACAGATCATTGTAACCAGTACATAGATCTAAACCGAAAACATTGCATCTACAACCAAAACCAACTGTAACCTCAAAAAAATCATATGTCAAAATGTATATGCTACTTCAATGAAGCCAACTTGCGTGTATATGCTACTTCCTTTAACCCAACCTCCGTATACCTCCAAAAATATTGAATCATAAAAACATATGACTCATAAACTGTACCAATCGGTGACATTCTAAAGATCTACTATCAAATTACGGAGTTCTAAATATATTGCAGCAAAGATCACCCTTCTTACTCAATCAATCAATCAATCAGATTCAATCTCCTTATACAATCAATTCTACTTTCAGATCCAAAGAAGACATCATTGAGAAAGAACAATAAAACAACATCACTAACCAGATAGGCCAGTCATCCCTGAACAACAAGATTTTCTTTTGCATACGGTACTTGTAAGTTCTGAACCAGCGTGTATACACGCTTTCACCAAGTCAAACTAGTGTATAGATCTGCAAATAAAAAATTATAACTTCGCAGCTATTCCAAACTTCATATATACCCATGTCATAGCATTTAAAGGAAAAGAAATTTGTTAGCACTAAGATATAGCTTATCCATTATTAGATCACATAATGATAAAGTCATTATGATCCTAATCCATCATTAGATCTCATCCATCATCAAACAATCAGGTGCATACTCAGTCCAAATCAAGAAAAGCATCAGACACCCATAACATGCATATTTTCTTTTGATCTAACACTTCATAAGATATTCATTACTTGTTCCCTTAGCCCTTTGGTCTTCTCCTCCTTATATAGCTTTAACCTTTCTCAATACGTCAGACCAAAACGACACTTAAAACATATGGTATTCATGGATGAGATCAAGTAATCGTTATTCCTCTCAATATTGTGGACTAATACCGTGGTATGGACCCTTGGTATTATTTCACCTTAATTTCCTTAATTTTCCATCCCATATGTGCTTTTCCTCTTGTGAAAGTACGTGCATATGTATACGCTCTTTTTGTACAATGAACCCGCGTATACAACATACCATACCTGAAAACATTCTTTTTCCTCAATTGCTTGATTTTCATCTATAGCCCTTTGTTCCATCATCATGTTCTTATGTACCATTAATATTTTACCTCTGAATAAACCTGTTATAATGTGATTTTCCATTGTATATTACTTTTGAACTGCCCTTCATTTTGTCACATCTGTAAACACAACTGCCATGCATTCTGTCACATCCTGTTTATACTTTTATAAAGTACTCCATTCATCAAAGAACAACTGTTATCAACGACAACACACACTAACAATCTCCATGTATCAAACCTTTGACCATTATTTTGTTTCGTCATTCTTTCATCTCTCACCTGCAGATTCATCTATGTTCCATCATTCTGTGACCTCTGATCTGTCATGTAGATTCATCTAGTTTCCATATACTTGTTCTAATACAAGTGAGTTTCCACCAAGGACAACACATCCAACATGATGCCAACAATCTGCCTCTTTGGACTTGATGGAATCCACTTTGGTGTTTGCTCACCACAACCTATAAGTAACATCAAGACATCAAGCTACTCTCCCCCTTTGACATCAAGGGAAAAGGGCTTACTAACCAATGTTAATTGAAGACTTCTGTATCTAAGCTTCTGAATATGAACAATGATCACGCTCCCCCTAGGCACATCTTGAATTTTTGGATCAGACTCCCTCTTTGTACATGTTGAGATGCACTATAATGTTCATGCTCCCGCTGAGCACATGCAGAGTCTGCAGAAATATTTTTCAAAGTAATAACATGAATTTATAGTGAGCTTCTTATCACCAATGACTCACACATACATCAATCACCTAGCCAAGAGGGGTATACCAAATTTGATTCATCCACCTAACCAAGTGGGTTTACATATTTGACATGATCTCAAAAGTATTTACATGATTGAATATAACAATTATTACATCATAGGTCTTTACATGACCTTTACGTCAAATGATATACATGATATTTATAACAAATACAAAATATCTAAACAAGACCATGATAATTATCAGCAACTATCATACACCATATCTGATCTGCACCATGAGCATCTGCCATAACCATCGAGAACAACAACCTGTCCATCATCAATTTGCAAGATAAGCCAATGTACCTTTCATATCATCAACCTATGACAACCTATGCCGCATATAGATGTCAACCCATCTTCTTGATCTTATCAAGATCACCTTGCTCCATATACTTCCTTGAAAAACTAGGCATATGTCATATCTCCAAGTAATAATACAAACCCATTCACATCAGATATATATATATATATGTGTGTGTGTGTGTGTGTGTGTGTGTGTGTGTGTGCACGCGCGTGTGTGTGTGAAACTACCAAAGTCTTCATCTATGACCATAATATCATCATTTTTGTAACAAGATGTTATAGATCTAATTTAAAAATATATGATAATAGAAATAAACCTAGAAATAATATGAAATGCTTCCTTATTAATCAAACCCTTAAGGTAGGGCAACACCATACATTCACTCCTTAAGGAAAGAGAACACTCCACACAATATTCCTTGACATCTCTCAATGGGGAGTCTCTAGCCTCTATATAAGCCTCATACATACAATACCATGGGTCATTACCATGGTTCCCCCAATACCATATTTCTAATACCATGGGATTATTACATTATTGCTAACTACTTGTGGTCCCTTACATGATACGGGTTAACCACCTTATTTATTACTATCGCCCATCTCATTATTACATTATTCCCTTTGGTGCCTCCCTCTGTACCCCATATTATCCCCCCCAGGTATATTACATTACACCCCCCTTAAGCATGTTTCATCCCCGAAACATAAGAAGAACATAAATAATAAGATCTACTCAAAAGAGTAGTCCATTGGTACCATGCACGTGCATCTAACCATCCCAGAGAAAGGTGAACCCTCGATCTAGTTGGTGTCCCACTCACTTGAGATGGAAGTTGACCCTGGCGGCTCTTTTTTGTTTATGTGTAGTACATGGATCATCGCCCCTCTCTATCTATCATGCAAGAGTTGTTGTCCTTGTGGCTAATTCGTTTCCATCTTTTTGGTTTTTTTCTTGCGGGGTGATGTGGGTGGTGATATGCTTAAGTTTTAACCAACAATGTCTTTTTCTTTAATTCACCACCTAATGGAGCCTGATTGGTAGATGGTACATGTTGTGGTGTCTGTTGTTGTTTCTTATCTTCCAATATTACTTCAACCACTGATTCCTCATCTGATGTGTCAATACCTATAATATTTTCTGCTTTAGCCTCCTCAAATTCTCCCTGTTTTTCTAGTACCTATTTTGATGTTTGTGTTTGGTTGTCGACCATTAAAGACTCATCATCTGATGTGTCAGTGTCTTTAGAGCTTTGTTCTTCTGCCTCTGTAGTCTCTGCTTAGGTCTTATTAGAAATATCCTGCAGTGTTATTTTCTTCTTTTTATACCAGAGTTTCATGAATTTCTTTTGCACATTAATATTGACAGTACCCATAGATTCCATCCAAGGATATCCCAAAACAACATCCATGTTATCCATATCTGAAATATAAAAATCACATTGAAACATATACTTATCCATAGAAAGCTTCAAATCTTTATAAACTTACATCTCCTCATTATTAACCTGTGTGTGCTCCATTTGTTTTGCTGGAACTTGCAATTCTTTTACCAAATTGACATTTATAAGATTTTGTTTGCAACTAGGATTTATAAACACAATGATTTCTCCTTCTGAATACATCTATGAACCTGCAATAAGGAGATACTAGCAAAAAATAACCCCTTCATGTCTCATTCCCTTGTTTTCTAGCATGAGACCATTTGCCCAAAAGGAGTTTTTCAAATTCTTAATCCAAAAGTTCGAACAACTGCTTGTTGTAAATTGACTTCCACCATCTGTAAGCCTCATCTTGGAAACCAAACGATAATAAAATTTTCCATTGTTTCTCATATGTGAACTTTTGACTCTGTATAAATCTTTCAATAGTAGGGCTATCATCTTTTCCTGTAAAAAACATCTTGCTAGACGGCACGAAAAAAAATCACTTGGCGAAAATTTAAAGTGGCCATAGTTTAGTCAATATTGCTCAGAATCGATATTATGACCTGTTTTCGGAAATGGAATGACCATTCTGCATCTTCCCATGTGATAGAAATCCTGATCTAGGCATTGGAATTTCATATTCGTGCTGCAAATATCCTGTCGTCACAAAAATTTCTGAAAAAATGACCTAATTTTAAATCATCGATATCTCCCTCATCCGGACTCCGTTTTGCCCGATTTTATTTTAAATTGGGTATTGTTTTTCCAAGAACCCATATCTGCAATGATATTTTGCAAAATTGTTCCCCAGAATGTACAGATCTAATCTGCAAACTCATCACCCCGAAAAATGTCTGCAACACAACTAATTTTTAAATCAGTGATATCTCCCTCATTCGGACTTCGATTCGGCCGATTTTTTTATTCAAATTGGGTATCGTTTCGCCAAAAACCTAGATTTACAATTATATTCGGTAGATTTTGCACCATAATGTATAGATCTGATCTTCAAACTCGCCACCCCGAAAAATGTCTGCAACACAACTGATTTTTAAATCAGCAATATCTCCCTCATCTAGACTCTGATTCGGGAGACTTTTCTTTTCAAATTGGGTATTTTTTTGCAAGGAACCCAGATATACAATTAGATTCTACAAATTTTTCACTAGAATGTACATATCTGATCTACAAACTCGCCGCCACAAAAAGTTCCTGCAAAAATTAAAAAAAATCTCTGCTTTGCCCAAGAAAGTGCTCTGATACCACTTGTTATAGATCTGATCTCAAAATATATGAAAATATAAATATACCTAAGAAATAACAAGATCTAAATATAGAAATGCTTCACTTTATTAATCAAACCCTTAAGGTAGGAAAACACCATACATTCACTCCTTGAGGAAGGAGAACACTCCACAAATCATATGCTTGTCCATACAATATTCCTTGACATCTCTCAATGGGGAGTCTCTAGCCTCTATATAGGCCTCATACATACAATACCATGGGTCATTACAGTGGTTCCCTCAATACCATCTATCTAATACCATGGGCTTATTATATTATTGCTAACTACTTGTGGTCCCTTACATGATACGGGTTAACCACCTTATTTATTACTATGGCCCATCCCATTATTACATTATTCTGTTGGGTACCTCCCTTTGTAACCCATGTTATTCCCCCTAGGTATACTACACAAGAAGTCCATGATTTTTCCATAACAACCCTCAATATATCAACCATGTTAATCAAAATATGTGAGAATCAAATGTATCATCATAAAGTAAGAAGTCATCATCATTATGTGACTAAGTAAGCCATGTCTCTTGGCCAACCAAAATTATTTACCAATATACAACTTAAGTAATCATCCATGTATCTAGCATAATATGTATCCATCCTAGAGATAGCAATATGTAGCTAGCTTCTCATCAATGTGAAAATAAAACCATGAGATCATAGTCATTTTTCAAACTTTCTTAATACCATCAAGTGCAACAATCCTCAAGCAATATACCATGTGAGGTCCAAGAACTATAGGAATATTTATCCATAACTGTGCCATATAAAAATTTGTGTATCTTTGAAGGCATGATGACAACAACATAAAAGAAATGAGTGACATTTATCAAATAATGAAGTTGTGTACTCAAGAATTGTTCTTCTCCTTGACCTTATGAAGATCACCATGTAAGAAACATATGTACTATATGCATCATCAAAAAGAATCATCCACAATCATCCATAAATCTGATATGATTAACAACTATGTGGCTCAAGAAAAGTATCATCTTAGATTTCATCATATGCAACCCATGACTACAGCAAAACATTTCAACAACATAACCATCCTCACCATTAATAAGACCATTATCTACTAAAGACTTCTAAACATAATGCCAACAATGCTTTATGAGAAGCATAGTCTCCCCTTCAACCTGTGCCAACTGTTCACTGTCAGATCTAATCATTGCATAAATCAGTAAGAATCATCAAGGCATCAACAATTTATCAGGATCAAAATAACTTCCATATAACATCAATAGAATATAATCATCATTCATCAAGACAGAAAATACAATTGATAATTGACTGAACCAGATCAGACCCCTTTCCAAGTTTGTCCCATAGCTTCTTCTTGAATCCAACATATACGCGACTATGAAGCTTCGAACTTGCATATATACGTGACTTGTCTTCATGATAACTACGTATGAGAATTAGAATACTAAAACTTCATACTTTCAGTTCCTCCTAAGTCTGTTATGTCTGTATACTAAGCTATGCCACATCTTTCTAACTGTAATTCCTTCTTCTTCCATACCTTTGAGTGTGATGATGTTTGCTCCTTTTGGTATGTTGGCCAAAATTTTCTCCTGCATTCTTTTGCTATATGCCCAAACTTGTTAAAAGCATAACAACTAATATGTTTCATATTCCTTATATGGAAATCAATGGCTTTGTGACCAAACATTTTACAAGAAAAACAATGTCCCTTAAAGTACTTAGAAGCTGATGATCTTTTTGTGAGATGGTTATTAGCTTGAAACATTCTATTTTTGCATCTGGCTCCAAAATGTCCAAAATTATGAGATCTAAAACATTCAACATTATTCATCAGGGGAAAGAGTCAATTTAATAATTCCATATTGTTGGGAATGGGTCCCCTGGGGGTCAATTTTTGGGTTTAAAACCCAAGTTTTGGGGCAAAAGGCCCAAAGTTTGTATAAAGAAATGTAAAGTCTCTGCATTTGTGGTCACGGAGCGCGAAGATATCAAGAGTCAAAAAGGGTTTTCCACCCTTAGTCTAGATAGGTTGTGTCAGCTTTAGAGATCCGCCCTTGGTCTGCGGACCATGGGATTGTATAAAAATGAGGTCTTAGAGGAGTCTAAGGGGGAGACTCAGTGAAGTAGAAGTGCTTTATGAGTATGTAAAGAGCTAAGAGCGAGAGTCTTAGCATAGGAAGAAGCTTTGTAGTTTAGTGCATAGAGGCCTAGGGTAGAAGTCTGCAACTGAGTGCGCAGACCCCTGCAGGTGTGTGCGTAGGGAAGATAGAGTTTGTATTGGAAATCTGAATCATCAATAAAGAGAAGCATTTTGAAATTACTGTGCATTTTTCCTCTGTGGATTGCATGCTATTATGTTATGTTAAGTTCTGGGTTTATGTTATAATGCTAATTTGATGTGGAAATGTATATGTTTCTATCTCTTATATGAACAAAAATAAGGATACATGTTTACACGAAGACAATCTTAATTACATGGTAAGATTGGTGAACACTTAAGATAATTTGGGAACTTATATAGTAACATATTTACAAAAGCGCGAAAGTCCCTGAATCATCGTTTAGCGTTGCGCGAAGAACGATCGTATACCTTTGCGGAGGTTCTAAGAGACGAAAGAAAAAGTACATCGATAAGCCCTAAAGGCTTATCAATCTGTTTGAAGGAAGGGTTTAAGGTATAAAGTTGACATCATGACCATCTCAGGGTGCAGAAAATTGGTTCTCACATTCCCCCATATTGCTTCAAGAAAGACTTCGTTTTGTGCTCCGTGGGCTGATGCTAAAAGGGCGAGTAGTGTAGGGATTTTCTTGGCTGACTAACGCTGAAC
Organism: Pinus taeda; assembly: GCA_000404065.3. Classification (NCBI taxonomy): domain Eukaryota; kingdom Viridiplantae; phylum Streptophyta; class Pinopsida; order Pinales; family Pinaceae; genus Pinus; species Pinus taeda. The sequence continues at coordinate 95,650 of APFE031510449.1, forward strand.
CTGGGTCAAGGCCCATCAAGCCAACAAATGGTTCCATTGCTGGGACTGGGACCTGAATAACAAGATGTGTGATGTCGCATCATTGGAACCCAACTAAGAATGAGATTGAAGACTGGTTAGATAGGAAGATCCACGAATTTAGTGTGCAAGAAAATAGGAATCCACGATTGACAAAGGAACATTGGTTGGACAGATATTTGTACACAAAAATTCACGAAATATTCTTTTGTTCTTTCCCTGTTGAATTATACGAGTGGATCGTGAAGTTGGGAGACAGCTAGAGAAGGTGGAGGCTTGAAAATCCGATTGTCTAGACCCCGTAGTTAGTGCAGAGATTGGAAGCCTCTGATGATAAGATCGTGCATGCTGTCGATCACTGGCTCGACCATATCATTGGAGGGTTTGTGAGAGAATTCACTGTTGATACTTTGGTCAGCTATAGTGAAGCAGAGCGCTGCTTTTTCAAAGGATCACGAGGTAAGTATTTGAAATCACTAAATACTTGGATTAAAATATTCTCGTGTGAAAAATGGGTCATGCAATAACCTTGATGTTTGGAGCTATGCTAAGTGGAAGGTATTTCAGGGACAAAGGAAGAAAATGTCTTGAGTATAGCTCACTGAATGAGCCTCCTTTGAGTGGCGACGAAGGAGAAACGCAGGCTTCTCCACTGAGTATTATTCAGTTGATAGGACAAGGGTTCCAACGAATACATACACTGCCTCCATCCTCATCCCATCCATCCACACCGCCTCCATCCTCACCTCCACCTCTCATGCCATCGCCCACACCACCGCCACCTCCACCACTATTCAATATGGCAAACTCCATAAAGCTACCTGTATTCAAGGGCATAGGAAATGAAGATCCAGACTATTTTTGGTTTGTTGTGAAAGTTGTATGGGAAGCTCAGGGTATCACAGATGATCAAATGAAGAAAGAAATTCTAGTTAGTGCTTTGCAGGACCGTGCACTAACATGGTACATTAAGTATAGTACTAAAAACCCAACGTCCGTGTTGGCAGATATCCAAACTGCGCTGAATAGGGAATTCAATAGACATAAGTCTCAAGTGAAATCAATTGTGGGATTCAAGGAGATCATGATGAAGCCTAGGGAGACACCCTGGGATTTGGATAAAAATTGAAGTGTATGATCCGTGAAGCTAACATGAACCTAACTGATGGGAAGTACTGCGAATGGTTCGTGGCCTCGCCCCTGCCCGACCTAAGGGTTGCCTATCACAATAGAAGATTGGGACCCAGGTAGAAGCTCTAGAAATCACTATAAGACTGCATCAAACACCACTGTAGGATGCTAATCTGGGGGTTCAGCTGATTCGCATGTAGTTGTAGAACCTTTGCCTCGAGATGCAAAATCTGAAGGAAGACAAAACAACTCGGTCGGAGGCATGCAAAGAAGTTTGGTGCCCGAAATGAAAAGGTAAGGGGCATGACAAGGGTTACTTCCCAGTCTTTGTAAACTATGTTGCGACAGGGGAACCAATGTCTCTTAGGCCAGAGATTGTAGCAGGGCCAAGTGCAGGGCCCACGTTGTGGTACGCTATATGGCAGGTAGCTAGGAAACATGTGACTGAAAATTACCATTTGCTGCAGAAATTCATACAGACACCTCAACAACTCTTCTATAATTTCTATCAATCAGTAGGTCATGATGAGCAAAATTGCCATAGTTACAAATTAATGATGGATAATACACCTGCATATAGGGTGAAAGCAAAAACATATCCTCCTGACCAAGGCGCTAGGGGAGCGCGAGGTGAGTATCAGGGATGCGGATGAGGCCGACGTGGAGGGGGGCCTGGTAGAGGCCGAGGACAGCTAATTTGTTACAATTGTGGAGGGTTAGGACACTATGCGAGAGACTATCCAAATCCGACACGACTTTCATGTCGCTATTGTACTTAGTTTGACCATGCAACTGAGGATTGCCCTATATTGTTGGCTAAGATTCACGAAAAAGGGGCGCAGCCGATGCAAAACCTCCAAATGATGAGGGCTAAGCCTCGAGAGGAAAACCCTAACATAACTAGTATGTTGCGGAGTGGAATGATGATTGGCGAGGATAAAGGGAAGAATCTTGCAGAAAAAGAGACTGGGTTTGATCTGGAGTGCGCAAAAGAATCCTTTATGGAAGCAAAGAAAAGCATCACTAAGGCCTATACCTCAGGAAGTCAGCAGAAACCAGTTGAAAAAGTGGACCCATCCATGATTACCATGTTCTTAGAGACCTGCATGAAACAGTTCCACGATAGTAAGGCTGTGAAGGGACTACATGAACTGATTAATCAGTGCACTGGCAAAAACAACCCTACTAGAGAAACGAGCGTAGTCAGAAATATTGGTAAGCATATGATCCAAAATGGATCTTAAACAACCCTTTTAAAAGTCTTCAAATATTTTAAAACCACAGAAAACAACATTAGGGTTAAATCACAACAATAAAGCATTGATATCGCATCGGAGAAAGCCAACCAGTGTTAACGGGCCTTAGCCTTAAGAAACATGCGATAGCGATACAAGCAAAACAACGTGAACCATTGATCAAATGTGTAGATCAACGGTCCAGATTAACTACCAATATCACATCGCATGGAACCAAAGGGAGGAATTAACACATGATGGCAGGCTTAAGCGGTATGCGATGGCCGCTTTATCACATTGCAGATTCCAAAGGAGAAGGGACCAAACTGCGGACTTGAAGGAGTTATGAAATAAAACATCGAAGGATTTAAGTTCCATGGTACGCAGTATTTCAGGCGAGCTTTAGGCTGTAAGCAGTATTGTAGAGGCTTCACCCGATTCCATATACTGGCTGACACATATCACACTGCAAGAGAGAGAAAAGCACTTTTCCGGGCGAGTAATCTCTGTGCAAGTGGGCCACCCGAAATGGTCGTTAGCCGTTGGATTAGTAATCACGGATCGGATGGTGAAGAAGGCACAAGCTGGTTGGATGATCGGGTTGGATTTGAACCATCAGATTGAAGGCATATCAACGGTGGGCTTGCGATAGCGATAAACCGTGGACCCAAGAGGATTATAGATCCGGCACTATAAAATTTGAAATCCGGCTTTGACGTTTTTGTTAGATTTTCTATGTTTTCTATGTATTTCCTTTGGGAACTAAAATTATGTTTTTTTGAGGATTTGTGCTGGGGGAAGGGCAAATGGTTGGTTCCACCCATGCCTGCCAGTCTTTCCGCCTGCTAGCTGACTGGTGCCCCAATGCCTTAAGCGTTTTACAATGATTGTTTAAATGCTTAGCAGGGAGATGAAGGGATAACGTCGAGAACCAAAGAGCCAGAATAGGGAAATGAATAACCAAGCACTGTTAAGCTTAAAAAGCCATCCCATAATAGACAGAGGCAAGTCAAAGTTCAGAGATAGAGGAGAGATAGAGAGTCAAAGCAGCTACGAACAGTTGATTAGAGGCACTAAGAGGGAGAGTCTGTGCACTCTTTAAACTCGAGGATTTTGAGTGAAATCCCTGTGTAATATCACTGTTGTTGTGTTATGGCTCTGATTGAGCTCACACCTATAAACTCTGTTCTTGAAGAAATAATACAGAGGTCAACACTGAAAGGTATACCAGGAGACGTAGCCAGGGGGTCTGTTGAACTCCTTTATTATTTTGACTGTGTTGATGTGTGTGTATTATGTTTTATAACTGTTCATTGTCTATATTATTCACAATCTTTTCGATTTGTTGCACTAAATAATATAGGCATTCCAGCACATAAGTCTATAATACCTTTTCTTCTTGATTTAGTATCCATGTCAGATCTAGTGGTGTCAGAGCATTTGGTTTTGGTTTTGTTAAGGTTAGACAAGCTTGTGCTGGATTTTGAATGCTAACTAGATTAAATCTCAAACTAGTAGAAGGAGAACTTGTTGAGGCTAATCCAGAGATTGGAAGAGTCTATTCTCAGAGGAGAATGGCAGAAGAAGCTCCATTGGGATCAGTATCTAAATTTATAGAAAGTTTGAAGACACTCCAAGCCATGGTGGAAGAAATGTATCTGGAATTTAAGAAGGGTCGAGGTGGAAGCACTTCAACACCTAAACCAGACAAAGGAGCAGAGGAACCTTTTCTAGTTTCCCCTCCAAAAGGAAAAGGAAAAGGAGGAATGACTCCTCCACCATATCCTCCATCATCATCCTCGTCATCAACATCTTCTAGCTCTTCTAAGAAAAATAAGAAAACTTCCTTAATGAAATTATATGTGAAGTTTGAATTGCCAATTTATGATGAAGAACTCAATGCAAAAAAGATAGATAATTGGATAAGACAAATTGATGTATATTTCAGGGTACAGAACGTTGATTTAGAAAGGAAGAAGATTCAGTTGGCTAGCCTTCGACATGGAGGAACTATACTAGTATGGTGGGAAGGCAAGACACAAGATGATCTGCAAAAACATGGTAAAATAATTTCTACCTGAAATGAATTTGTTTCTGCTATCAAAAATCAATTCTATCCTTTAGCTTACATGCAGCAGGAAATGATGAGTTGGCAAAATCTTCATCAATTGAAGGGTCAAAGTGTACAAAGTTATACTCAGGAATTCAGAAAGAGAGCTTTAACTCTAGGTATATCATTGGACTCACCTGAGACTTTATTGAAGTATATAGGTGGTCTTCATAGATATTTAAAGCATACTATTCTCATGTTTAATCCCACTAGCTTAGATGATGTATCAGTCAAAGCCACACATCTAGAAGCTAGAGGTAAGAATGTAAACCCAGAGGTTGGGGGATCATCTAAATATTCTATAAGCAAGAGCAATGAAAAGAAGAAACTGAAATGGAAGGAGAGGAAAGCAAACACTATAAAGAAGGATAAACCTTCATGCACTCATTGCAAGAAAGAAGGACACAATGAGGCACACTGCTGGTTTTTGCATCCATAACTGAAACCTAAGAAGTTTGGTGGAAAGGAGAAGAAGAATGTTGCTGCTATTCAACAGGACTTGGGATCAGATTTAGGCAATGAAACAACAGTTACAGCCACAGGAATTAACGGTAAAGATTCTGAACCATCCACAAGTAATTTTGTACAATTTGTTGATAATGAAAATAATGAGAGGGAAAGAAATGAGCTTTTTCATATTAGAGTGATTTCTAAGCATAATAAGGGTGATACTTTATTTGATAGTGGATCAAAAGTAAATTTGATTTCTCAAACAATTGTAAAGAAGTTGGGATTTCAAACAAAACCTCATGAGAAGCCATATCCATTAGGTTGGGTGTGTGATAAAACAAAGATACAAGTAACGAGACAATGTAAACTTAGGTTTGCTATTGGATCAACATTTGTAGATGAGGTTGAGTTAGATATAGTTCCATTGGATATATGTGTTATTGTTTTCGGAAGTCCATACTTTAATGATAGAAAAGCTATTTTCTATAGAGCTCAGAATAAGTATCAACTCACTAAAGATGGAATAGAATATATTGTAAGAGCTCATAAACTCAAAGGTAATTATTCTCTCATAAATTCAGGATAGATGAAAAAAATTGTGAATTCAAGTAAGAAATTTTTACTAATGGCTGTAAAGGCAAAGGATCCTGAAAAATCCAATGCATTTGAAGGCTCTGATTCTAGACAAAAAGTTGATTTAGTCAAAGTTGTTTCAGAGTATGATGTTCTATTTTAAGAACCTAAAGGTCTGCCACCCAAGCAAGAAATAGTACATGATATTTATTTGCAGTGAGATGCTCCATTACCTAACATTGGAATGTATAGGTTGTCAACTTTAGAGAATGTAGAGATAAAGAAGCAGGTACAGGGGTTGCTCGATAAAGGGTTTATATGACCAAGCACATCACCATGTGGATCTTCAATCATGTTGGTGAGAAATAAAGATGGTTCGTGGAGAATGTGCATTGATTATAGAGCACTAAATAAAATAACGATCAAGAATCGTTATCCTCTTCCTCGTACTAATGATTTATTAGATCAATTAAAAGAAGCAGTTTACTTTTCTAAGTTAGACTTGCGAAGTGGTTATCATCAGGTCAGAGTTGCAGAGCAGGATGTATGGAAGACTACTTTCAAGACAAGGCAAGGACTATATGAATGGTTGGTTATGCCTTTTGGCTTAACTAATGCTCCTGCTACATTTATGAGAGTCATGAATCACGTACTCAAACCATTTATTGACGATTTTGTAATTGTTTATTTAGATGACATTCTTGTTTTTAGTAAGACAAGGGAAGTCCATGTAAAGCATGTAAAGCAGACTTTACATGTTTTAAAAATAGAAAATCTCTATGTAAAATTGTCAAAATGTGAATTTGACAGAACATCTTTAAATTATTTGGGTCAATTGTAGGGGGGTGGTGAAGTGAAGATAAATCCCTCTAAGGTTGAAGTCATTGTGGACTGGCCTAAACCCAAATTTTCTACAGAGGTTAGGAGTTTCCTAAGGGTATCACAATACTAGAGAAAGTTTATTGCTAACTTCTCATTGATTGCAACTCCATTACACACTTTAACAAGATTGAAACATGTGTTTAGGTGGGGAGGCAAACAGAAGAAATCCTTCGACACCTTAAAAGAGAAAATTAGTACAACACCAGTACTAGCACTACCAGATATTCAACATCCATTTGAGATTGAGACAGATGCCAGTGGCTATGCCATGAGAGCAGTGTTGATGCAACATGGAAAACCCATATGCTATCATTCTGAGACATTTTCTTCTGCAGTAGTTAATTATCCCACATATGATAAAGAATTGCATGCATTAGTACAAAGTGTGAAAAAGTGGAAACACTACCTAATGGGTAAAGAAACAATCATACATACAGATCATCAACCACTTCAATATTTTCACTTACAAACTAAATTGCAGCAATCAAGACACTATAGATGGATGGGCTTTCTACAACAATTTCATCTTGTCATCAGATATAAGAAGGGAATACACAATAAGGTTGCAGACATGTTATCAAGACCAATCATAAATGCATCTGCTATACTTAAGCATAATTTAGTAATGCATGAAAGTTACATTGCACAATATGCTCAAAATGTAGATTTTAAAGATTTATATGCAACTTTAAGTCATGACAAGCAAGTAGAAGAATTTGATTATTATGTAAAGGACCAACTCTTATATCATTTGGGAAAGCTATGCATTCCACAAACTAAAAGAGTTAATATAATTCGAGAAGCACATACTTCTCTCATATCAGGTCATTTTGGTGTAAGTAGAACCGTTGCACAATTGCAAAGGTTCTGTTATTGGCCAAGAATGCATGAGACAATTTCTAGATATATCAAAGGTTGTACTATGTGTGCTACAAGTAAGCCCAATAATAGGAAATTAGGCTTGTACACTCCACTTCCAATTCCTTCTCGTCCTTTGGAAAGTGTTTCCATGGATTTTGTTGGGGGATTGCCAAAGTCTAGGAAAGGTCATGATTATTTGTATGTCGTTGTGGATAGGTTCAATAAAATGTGTATTTTGATACCATGTAACAAGCAGGTTACAACTGAATAAACAACAAAGTTGTTCTTTCAGAATGTATGGGTTCATTTTGGGTTACCCACTTCTATTGTATTTTATCAATATTCTCGATTTGTTGGGAAGTTTTGGTCAAAACTATGGGAGTTTATGGACACCAGGTTGAAGAAGAGCAGAGCATTTCATCCACAAACAGATGGTTAGATAGAAGTGGTCAATAGGATAGTGATCCAGTTGCTCAGAGGTTATTGCAACAAGCATCCCAAGCTTTGGGATGAGCATTTGCGTTATGCACAGCATGCTTACAACCATGCCAAGCACTCTTCTACTTAGAGATCTCCTTTTGAGACTTGTTTTGGTTTCATACCAAAGTCTCCCTTGGATTTTGTCTTTGGTAAAGACATAGTAGTTGATGGACATAGTGATGTGGACAAAGCAACCAAGTTCATTGAACAAATCCAGGAAATTCACCAAGCAATACAGGAACAGCTAGAAAGAAGTCAAGCCAAGTACAAGGCAAGACGTGACAATCATTGAGTTGAGCAAAGTTTCCAAGTTGGTGAACAAGTATGGTTGTACATCAGCAAAGACAGAATGCAGGATGAAGGTAAGAAGCTAAAACCAATAAGGTATGGACCTTTCAAGATACTTCATAAAATTGGTGAAAATGCTTTTCGTGTTGATTTGCCAGCTTATATGTAGATCTATTCAGTCATTTATGCAGAAAACTTGAGATTGTATGAACCTTCATTGGTTGAGGATCCTGAAGAGAAAAGTCAGTTGCCTTTTATTGAGGATTTGTTTTCTGAATATCTCAATGAGTTATAGAAGGACACATTTCTGGACAGGAAAGTAAGAACTATGCATGAAGGGGATATTGAGTACCTGAGAGTAGGAATCAAAGGTTCAAATCCAAGCAAGGCACGATAGATAGAAATTAGACAAGTAAGGGAACTATATCCTCACTTGATCGATGCCTAAAACTAACTTTTGGTTGCCCAAAAGCTTTTTAGTGGGAAGGCATGATCCAAAATGAATCTTAAACAACCCTTTTAAAAGTCATAAAATATGTTAAAACCACAGAAAACAGCATTAGGGTTAAATCACAGCAATAAAGCATTGATATCGCATCAAAGAAAGCTAAGTAGTGTTAACAGGTCTTAGCCTTAAGAAAAATGTGATAACGATAGAAGCGAAACAACATGAATCGTTGAACGAGCACGCAGATCAACGATCCAGATCAACTACCAATATCGCATCGCATGGAACCAAAGGGAGGACTTAACACATGATGACAGGCTTAAGCGATATGAGATGGCCACTTTATTACATCGCAGATTCCAAAGGAGAAGGGACCAAACCGCGGACCCGAATGAGTTATGAAATAAAATAGTGAAGGATTTAAGTTCTGTGGTAAGCGGTATTTCAAGTGGACTTTAGGTAGTAAGCAGTATTGGAGGGGCTCTGCCCAATTCCATATACTGGCCGAAACGTAGCACTCTATAGGAGAGAGAAAACTACTTTTTCGGACGAGTAATCTTCGTGCAAGTGGGCCACCCAAAATGGCCATCAACCATTGGATTAGTAATCACGGATTGAACGGTGAAGAAGGCATGAACTGGTTGGATGATAGGGTTGGATTCGAACTGATGGATTGAAGGTAGATCAATGGTGGGCTTGCGATAATGATAAACCATAGACTTGAGAGGATTATAGATGTGGCACTATAAAATTTGAAATCCGGCTTTGGCGTTTTTGTCGGACTTTCTATGTTTTGTGTATTTCCTTTGGGAACTAAAATTACGTTGTTTTGAGGATTTGTGTTGGGGGAAGGCCAAACGGTTGGTTCCACCCATGCCCACTAGTGTTTCCACCTACTAGCTGACTTGTGCCCTAATGCCTTAAGCGTTTTACAATGATTTTTTAAATGCTCAGCATGGAGATGAAGGGACAACATTGGGAACCAGAGAGCCCGAACAGGGAAATGAACAGCCAAGCACTGTTAAGCTTAAAAAGCCATCCCATAACAGACAAAGGCAAGTCAGAGTTCAGAGGTGGAGGAGAGACAAAGAGTTAAAGAAAACTCACAACTACGAATAGTTGATCAGAGGCACTAAGAGGGAGAGTCTATGCACTCTTTAGACTCAAGGTTTTCGAGTGAAATCCCTGTGTAATATCACTGTTGTTGTGTTATGGCTCTGATTGAGCTCACACCTGTAAAATTTATTCTTGAAGACATAATATAGAGGTTGACAATGAAATATGGACCAGGAGACGTAGCCAGGGGGTCTAGTGAACTCCTTTCTTATTTTGACTGTGTTGATGTGTGTGTATTATGTTTTATAACTATTCATTGTCTATATTATTTATAATCTTTTCGATTCGTTCCACTAAATAATATAGGCATTCCTGCACATGAGTCTATAATACCTTTTCTTCTTGATTTAAAATCCATATTAGATCAACATAAGGCAAGGACTGGATGTGAGATGAGACTCATGACACAGATAGGGGAATATGAAATGGATCAAGTTATCTTGGATTTGGGGTCCGACGTGAATGTTTTGCCAAAAAAAACATGGGAAAGAATGGGGATACTTGCACTACAGTGGTCTCAGATCCAGTTAAGGATGGTGAATCAATAGAAAATTATCCCAATGGGGAGGCTACAAGGGGGTAAAAATTGACATTGAACGCACGAGTGCACTATCGGATTTTGAAGTAATAGAGATTGTGGATGATAGCAATCCCTACCCTGTGCTCCTTGGAATCGATTAGGCCACTGACATGAATTGGGTAGTCAACCTGAAGAAGCTAAAGATGATATTTGAAAAGAAATTGCTCTGTGTATTACTGCCACTGGATCCTACAGAAGGACTGCACTATACAGAACTAGTCTGTGATTATGAAAGTGATGATGATTTGGACTAGATTTAGAAGATAACTGCGTGAGACCAAGATTGGGTAAATTAAACAATAGATGGACATATTGCATGGCACTGTGAGACCTCCTGCGCATTAGATTCAGATGAATAACTAGAGCACTGGTAGAACTGGCTTCATGAAGTATCTATGATGCACTGTAATATGATGACCAAGTCATTGCGCTGTGTGTCATCAGAAGTAAGGAATCCACCTTCTTATGATGGTTTGACTAATGTGGATATATTTTTGGATGCATTTGAAAGAGAAGTGTCGGAGAAGCATCGCTTCCAGGCCTTGGATTGGGAGCTATGCCCGCAAGATGGTGGGGTACGCACAAGGATAATTTTAGTGATTTGCAAGAATATAGGAGGATGATGAGAATACATTTTGGACAGCAGTATAGATGATAGACAAGTATGATGGAAGGGATGATCTGCATGATCACCTGACCATATGGACTAAGGATTATGGAGTAGAGCCCCAACTTGAATGGGTGCATTTGTTTTGTCATACCCTGGATGTCATACGAATGAATTGGTACTTGGAAACAGTGCTCCGCCATCATACTGGAGAATGGGATATCTTGTGCCAGGGATTTATAATGATGTTCAGATTTGAGGATGGCTTTCACTATATTGATGCAGTGTTACAAGAGGTTAAAGCAGCGATCTTTAGAATACCGCAGGATCCTTTGGACATGATTCAACCTAATTGGACTACCCAGCTGAGCCACATGCTGGAATGCTACAACATGACTGCCAAAGAAGAAGACGAGGATCCCAAAAAGATTAATAATTTGGAAACCAAGGGTCACCACGAGGTTGAAGGACCGCAGATAGAGAATCCAGACATAACCGTGCCACTGAAAACTAGATAGGTTAACATTGGCATAGAGGCGAAGCCTAAATTTGTGAAGATTGGGGACTATTGGGATGACACAATAGTAGATAAGGTCATTGAGCTCCTCCGTGAATATCAATATTTGTTCCCCACGAAGTTTTATGATCTGAAGGGAATAATAGGAGACCTGGGTGTCATGAATATCACCCTGAAACAGGACGTGAAACCTATGAAACAAATACCTTACTACCTTAATCCGAAGTATAAGGAAAGGGTCTGCATTGAGTTATATAAGATTCTTGTAGTAGGTATTATGGAAATGGTGGAAGAATCTGATTAGGTGAGCCCAATAGTGGTTCAGGAAAAGAAGCAGAAGGAAGAAATAAGCATATGCGAAGATTTCAGGAAGTTAAGTGATGCTTGCATGCATGATCCCTTCCCGACCCTGTTCACTAACGAGGTCTTAGATAATGTAGGCGGCTAAGAAGCATACTCTTTCACTGATGGGTTCTCTCAGTACCATCAAATCAAAATCACACCTGAGGATAGAAGCAGGACAATCTTCACGACTGAATGGGGATGTTTTCAATACACTGTAATGCCTTTTGGGTTGAAGAATGGGCCAACAATCTTTTTGTGTGTAGCCATTGCGGCATTCAAAGACTTCATTCATAAATTTCTAGAGGTATACTTTGATGATTGGACAGTGGTTGGATTGGTCAAGCGCCATGTGGCAAGTCTGTGCTTGATGCTAGATGCATGTAGGAGACACCAGATCACACTCAATTTGAAGAAGTGTTTGTTTTGTGTCCCTTTTGGGATCTTTCTAGGTCATGTGGTATGCAAACAAGGATTAACGGTAGACCCCATGAAGATCGCGGTGATAATCAACTTGGAGGTGCTGAGGAGTGTGAAACCGTTGCATGCAGCTCTTTGGCATACCAGATACTATAGGAAGTTCATCAAGAGCTATGCCCAAATCACCACATCTGTGGAGAAATTTTTGAAAAAGGATGCTATGTTCTATTGGAATGATGAATGTCAGAAGAGCTTCGATGTGTTGAAAGAGAAAATGGTCACTGTGCCGATCCTAGTCTTCCTGGATTGGAAGAAGGAATTTCATGTGCACATGGATGCATCATGTAGTGCACTGGGGGGCGTGTTGACATAGGCTGGTGAGGGAGAACTAGATCATCCTACAACGTTCACAAGTAAGAAGCTACCTAAAGAAGACAAAAGTTATTCCACAGTAGAGCGTGAAGGATTAGCTATGTTGTACGTGCTTCAAAAGTTCAGGGACTATTTATTGGGCAGACACTTTAAGATGTATACGAATCATTCCATGTTGAAGTACCTAGTCAACAACGCTGTGTTGTGGGGGAAAATATGTAGGTGGTTGTTGTTGTTCCAAGAGTATGACTTTGAGGTTATTGTGAAACCAGGACGAATGAATGCGGGAGCTGATCATCTGTCGTGCATTGAAACTGGAGAAGAACCTACTAATTTAGAGGAAGGACTACCTAACGCCCAACTCTCTGCGGTGTGCATCATGGGCAGTCACTTTGAAGATATTATCCACTTCCTGATGATAGGATCAGCTTCGAACGGTTATACAAGCCAACAAAAGAAGGAAATAGTTGTGCACATGGCCGACTTTTCTATCATTGCATGGAACTTATACAAAATGGTGTCAAATGAAATATTGCGACATTATGTGCCTGATTTTGAATAAAGCAACATCCTCGCTGAGGCTCACAGAGGAGCTATGGGAGGACATTATGCAGGGAAAGCAAGAGCACAGAAGATTCTACGTGCTAGGTTGTGGTGGCCAACCATACATAAGGATGCGAAAGCATATTGTAGGGCATGTGACACATGTCAAAGGACTGACAAGTCATTGCGGAGGGATGAACTACCTCTGATGTCGCAAGTGACGTTACAACCATTCGAAAAATGGGCAATTGACTTCATGGGACCAATTCAACCACCACGAAAGAAGACGGGTGTGCAGTACATCATCACCGTGACTAAGTATTTGACTAGATGAGTGGAGGCATAGCCTGTGAAGGATTGCACAGGTGTGACAAAAGAAAATTTTATTTTCGAGTATGTCCAGATGAGATTCAGGTGTCCAAAGATCTTGATGAGCGATCGCGGGACACACTTTCTTAACGAAACAATCAGTGCGTTGACAAAGGAATTTCAGGTGTATCATAAAAAAAGTAACCCTTATCATCTATAGACTAATGGGATGGTTGAAGTGCTCAATAAGATATTGGAGAGCACGCTGACGAAGGTCTACAATGCTCAGCAAAATGACTGGGATGTGCATGTACCCGTGGTGCTATGAGCCTATAGAACGACTTGTAATAAGTTGACTGGACAAACACCTTTCAGACTCATGTATGGCATAGAAGTTGTGATGCCAATGGAATACATTATACCTAATCTACACATAGCGGCACTCACAGGAATGGTGGATCACAGAGCCATGGAAGAGAGGCTCGCGCAACTAGTGGAGCTTGAGGAGGTTCTAGCTAGATTTCATTAACAAGTTAAAAAGGACACAAAAAGGCATGTCATGATCGACACATCAAACTGCACACCTTCAAGGTAAATGAACTGGTCTTGTTATATGACAGCAAATTTGACAAATTTCCAAGGAAATTTAGGATACACTGGCTAGGGTCGTATGTCTTCAAGGAGATTACCAATGGTGGAGCAGTTTAGCTGGTCAAATTGAATGGAGAACCCTTCTCAGAGAAGGTGAATGGCAGCCAATTGAAGCCATACATTGGTGATCCAAATAGATAACTATATGAGGGAAGCACAGTCTTAGTGCTCCAAGCAACTGAAATGAAGCGCGGGACTATAAACTATACTACTCGGGTCGGAGAGCTGTGCAATTGGGGAACTACGCGGAACAAAGAAATGTCACGATACCGAAAAAGCGGGTAGGTAGTTGCGCTACCAATGGAAAAACCACATAGGATAGCCGTAAAGTGACCGTTAGAGTCACTGTTCATGATTTGACGATGTGAAAACGGCCAAATGGAGCGGGGTGGCAGCATTTAAGTCACAATTTATGGACCATATCTTTTAAAATATGCCACCAATATCGCATTAATGAATCAATTTTTGGGGGAACAGTCGGATTTGAATTCGAAAATGCCTATAAATTACAAAGGGTTGCCCAGCGTAAAACACTTGGCATTTTGAGAATTGAGGTGTTGAGCTCTCAGGCGCACATGAACCGTGAAAATTTTGATGTTTTGATAACAATTTCAACATTTGATACATTGCCAAGGGAGACACATGAGTTGTTTCATAGCATCATGTTGATGCCTGCACAAGCTATGAGTGATGAAGTAGTGACACCCGAGGGAGTTGTTCCAAAGGTAGCTATGGAAGTAGAGGGAGCTGCCTCGGAAGTTGTGCCTGCAGAAGTACCAGAAGAAGTGCCTAAATCCCCTAGGACACCCAGGCCAAGGCCTATGTCGACCTAGTAGGGTTCAAAACCAAAGAAGGACAAGTAGAAAATGCAACCGCCAATGCGTGCATCACCTAGGAATCACCCATAGCCAGGAAGATCCACCGTGCAAGAAAAGGCCAAAATGATTGACCTAGAGCCGGAACAAGAGGCCAAAGAAATCCCCATGGATGATGAGGATATTGCATTCGAATTGAAGGACATTTAAATTGAGGGGTTGGACCCCATCTCTAAGCTTCCTGAATTTATTCCTCCGTGTAGGGGCAAGAAGAAGGTGCCCAAAGATATTGATGAGAGTAAGATCACCTTGCACACACCCCTCCTACTAGACCAAATTGTCTTTGAGGGACCGCACTTGGGGCGTGTCCCCCTTTTGAAGTTGGAGGACTAGGACTTAGCTGACATGGAGTGCTTTCCTCATTTATCCACTGACCAACTTATGCACTGTGTCTTCCACAAAAATACTAGAGTGACCGCTTTGGAGCCGAGGAAGTGGCTGAAAGGCATGGACAAGGTAGGCCTGCTAAACTTGCTATGGGTGCCACATTACAACCACCCACCTATCATGATAGTAGTGATGACACAGCTGATGTGCTTGGTGCATGATGGGTGTTTGTGGCTGGAGGAGACGATACCCATCACTGACATGTTGATCCATAGGATCACATGGCTGTTGTACACAGGGGAAGATACGGCCATGGCATTTGGCGAACAGGTTGGTGAGCATGCATTTGCCAAGGCGATGAAGGAAAAATTCAAGCTTATAAAGAAGCTGTGTGGTTATTCCATTTCGAGTATCTCTAACCCCACGGTCAAAGTGGTGACACAAATCTTGGCAGGGAAGGTCATGCAGAAGTGTCACGTAGATGAAGTGCCAGCACCAGTGATAGCTTTGGTGGCCCATTGCATGGAGGGAGTTCAGTTTAACTGGGCATGCTACCTTTGTAGTGAGTTCCTTGTGAACTGCCGTGAGGCACAAGATCACAGTAAGACTTTCCACTATGCATGACTATTGTTGTCCATAGTGTTGGTTATGTGGGAGCTACCTAAAGATAGCTAGTTTCCTCTGGTCATGCCAGACCTACCAGAGGTAGGGAATTTCACTTCGATGTGGGCGACGAAGGATCCTCAGTGGATAAAGGAAAACAAGATCTTCTGGATCTTGATGGAGATGAGCATCCATATGGCCATCGATCGTAAGTCGCGGCTAACACTTATAAATTTTGAGAAGCTGCTAGAGTATGTCGAATGCAAGGCTGACTTCCACCATGTCTCAATACAAGCACAGAAAGACCTTGAGTAGAAGTGGAATAACATTCCATACTTGGCCATAAAGGATGCAATTGCAGCACTCCTCGGCTATTGGCTAGCATATTGACGCAATGCCATGGACTCGACAGTGGGATCTAGCAAGACCGCCACGCAGCGAAAGAAGGAAGAAGCCAAGCTGAAGATGGAATAGCTGGTAGCAAAGAGGAGAATGGAGGTCGATGACAAGGCCAAGGCAGAGAGCGCTGTTGCACAATAGTCAGGTGGACAGGCAGGTGAAGGGAGAGCAACTTTGACTAGTGTCAAAAGTCGCCTTCCCCGAAGACCGAGGAAGAAGATGATTAGACGAAGCAGGGAGGCACGAACCTAGAGACGACTCTATTCTGCATCAAACGCATGAGAGACCCAGAGAAAGTAGGATCGTGGAAGAAGTCCAAGGCTAGCACGAAGTCTCTGGACTCAATCACCTAACAGAGGGGGACTTAAATGACTTTGGTGATATAGTGTGAGATGCCATTGCGGAACTGCTGCAGCAGTTCGAGCAGCAACAATAGCTGGTGTTGGGTGCCATACAGATGAGTCTATGCGAGCTATAGATCCACACATCATAGATACAAACCAGTGTAGTGTCAACCAATTTGGAACCTAGCACCTTAGAAGCCGCAGGGATGCTACGCGCAAGGGATCCCTGAGAAATAGTGTTGCCAGATGGAGCACTGAAAAAAGAGACCAAAGCTGATAGACCCACTATCAGTGCCCTCAAGAGAGTTGGAATCAACCTGGTCAAGCTTTCTAATGAGGCGCTTCACCTTTTGCAAGATGGTGTGATCGCGGAACTTCGGGCCCGTGAACAATGCACGTTGTAGGTGATCAATGAATAAAAGGTCAACAACGCCCAGATAACCATGCAGAGAGACTCTGCCCTTGACCTTGTAAAATATGTTATAGACAAGAACCAGTGCATTGCCACAATCGTGGCTGAGGCATGTAGGACTTTCCCGGAGCTGAGTATTCCTAAGGCTGAGTCGATAGATGTGAGTGTTAGGAAGCTCATTGCTGGAGTACGTGATGCAAGAACTAGATTGGAAAAAGTTCAGATGGAGTTGAACCTCAAAATTGCAGAGTTACAGTTGAAGGCCCATGCTTGGACTCCACCAGAGATCAGAGAGCAGCGCGATACCATTGTGAAAGACACGGTAGCAGCAGTATAGAGCGCAATGAAGGACTGCATGGCACTCTTCGACTAGTCGCTAGAGGTGGTCACCAGCCTGTAGGAAAACCCCACTATGTAGAGGCTGGAAACAGAAGGAGCTACAACAGCACTACCATGAAGTTAAAGTGACATCGCGCAGTGTCGCCATAACGGAGAGGTTAGCTAATCCGCAGGAGGCCAAGGCATTGAAAGAGCAGGTAGATGCATCTTACCACAAGGAAGTAGTGCTAAAGGCTCGTTTATAGCCTTGGTTGTATGAGGCCTATTTGATCATGACTATAATTGAAGGCAAGATGGCTAGTCTGCAGAAGACTCAGTAGAAGATTCAATCAGACGGCGCAGGGCCAGCAATAGAGCAACTGGTCAAGGAGATGAAACAGGTGGCAGCACAGTGTACCGTTGAAGTTGTAGTAGTACAAGTTGAGCTAGGAGGTCTTCACGACAAGATCTCCATGCCAACTGAGTCACTCAAGGGTGAGTCACCATGTTTGTGTTGGGGGCTGTTGGAAACAAGGCCCGTAGGGGTCAATTTTGGGGTTAAAAACCCAAGTTTCAGGGAAAAAATCCCAAAGTCTGTATAATGAAATTTAAAGTCTTCGCATTTTGTGGTCGCGGAGCGTGAAGATATCAAGAGTCAAAAAGGTTTTCTTCCCTTAGTCTAGATATGTTGTGTCGGCTCTAGAGATCCACCCTTGGTCTGCAAACCATGGGATTGTTTAAAAAGGAGGTCTTAGAGGAGTTTAACAGGGAGAGTCAGTGACGTAGAAATGCTTGATGAGTCTATAAAGAGCTAAGAGCAAGAGTCTTAGCATCATAATAGGCTTTGCAGCTGAGTGCATAGAGGCCTAGGGTAGAAGTCCGCAGTTGAGTGCGTGAACCCCTACAGGTGTGTGTGCAGGGATGATAGAGTCTATATTGGAAATTTGAATCGTCAATAAAGAGAAGCATTCTAAAATTATTGTCTATTTTTCCTCTGTGGATTGCATGTGATTATATTATGTTAAGTTCTGGGTTTATGTTATAATGATAATTTGATGGGCGAATGTATATGTTTCTATCTGTTATATGAACGCAAATAAGGATACATGTTTACGTGAAGAAAATCTTAATTATATCCTAAAATTGGTAAACACTTAAGATAATTTGGGAACTTATACAGTAACATATTTACAAAAGCACGTAAGTCCTTGAATCATCGTTTAGGGTTGCGTGAATAACGATCGTATACTTCCACGGAGGTTCTAAGTGATGAAAGGGAAAGTACATCGATAAGACCTAAAGGCTTATCGATTTGCGTGAAGGAATGGATTAAGGTATAAATTCAACATCATGACCATCTCAGGGTGTGGAAACTTGGTTCCTGCATCACCCCATAGTGCTTCAGGTGAGACTTCGGTCTGTGCTCTGCAAACTGATGCCGAAAGGGCTAGTAGTGTAGGGATTTTCTTGGTTGACTAACATTGAACCTGGGTTAGGGCCCATCAAGCCAACACATAGTTAGGATTAAATGATTTTCTTTGAAGACTTTCTTTTCTTGGTTGTTGATGGGGTTGACCTATTATCTCCTTGTTGAGTATTTCAAAATTTTCATTAGAGTTCCTTGCCTCATCTTGTGACCTAGATTCACCTTCAACAGTTTCATGAAAACCAAGCCATATTGATGATAGGATACCTTTGACTACAAATAATATTATCCAAAATCTTAGTACTATCTTGAAATTGTAACCGTTTATCCTTTTCTTCTAATTTATCTTTTATGATATTTACCTCAACCTGATATTTCTCTACCTTTTCTAGATATTTCTTCTTCATGATTTCTTCAACTTTTCTTCCTCCTTCCACTTGTTGTCTTAATTTGAGAAATCATTTTCTTGTTATTCATCTTCTTGAGGTAGTTCTTCATTCTGCTTATTTGAATTTTCAAGATCTTCTTTTAGAGAGACGTCCTCAGCTTCAAGACATTCATAGTAACTGGATCTATCTTTAAGTTTATTGATTGTTGTATCCTTTTCATTTACTTCATTTCTTAATGATGTCACTTCATCTTGTAGCCTTTGACATTGATTTTACTTTTCCTTGTACTGCTTCCTTACTTTGTTTCCTTCCTCTAACTGAGCTTTTAATTTGGTAACTTCTTATTTGTAGGCACATTCCCTTTCTTCAATAAGATCTTTTTGATCTCTAATTGTGTCTGTGCACTTTTTAAATTCTTCCTCTATTTGATTTCTTTCTCTTTCACCCAAAAGAGAAAATTCAGTTGTTTCGCTGTCACATTCATTATCTTCAATTGAACAGAGAAATGTGTCACTAGAGGACAACAAATTCGTACCTGATAATTATTTTTCTTGTTCATCCTCATTTTGAGGCAATTATGAATCTAAAGAGTTTCTTCCACATAATGGCCAATCGACTCTCCCACTATCACAATTATTTGGAGATGTCTTCTTCTTTTGAGGTGCTTTCTTCTTTAGATTATTTCCCATTGTTACTATGGATCTCCTTCAAGCGATCAAGCTTCTGCCAAAGAACCTGCTTTGATACCAATTGTTGGGAAAGATACTGAGAGTGGGGGGGTGAATCAATATTTACAAATCAATAACTTTTTCATTTTATCATTAGATTTATATATTGTACTTCAGTGAAGGGAAATCACATGTGCACGCAACTCTTCTTAAGGCAATCAACGTATATCAAGTGAACTTATTATTTAGTTAATTCATCATATGTTGATCTTTAATCAGTGCATCAATACTTTATTAAACATTAAATAGTAACCATGTGCAGTAATAATAGAATAAACCATCACACATAAGAAAAACACATGAACACCAATATTTAAGGTGGAAACCCAATGTGAGAGAGAAACCACCTGCTACTACCGTCTTCGTCTTCTTTTAATATAAGAAAAAATTGTTTACAACCTTGTACTGGCGTAGACTCATACTAGTATGTAGGCACCCACCAGGAGAAGGCTACAACCTTCTCTCATTCTCCAGCGTCTACCGGAAGGGAGCTACAACCTCCTATCTCTTGTCCTAGCTGATATGTTTACCAGTACGTA
The DNA here is from genome assembly GCA_000404065.3 of Pinus taeda. NCBI lineage: Eukaryota > Viridiplantae > Streptophyta > Pinopsida > Pinales > Pinaceae > Pinus > Pinus taeda. The sequence goes on from APFE031510449.1 coordinate 115,943, forward strand.
GGCGCCGACCTACAGAACACTCTAAACCCTAGATCTAATCACCAACCACTACTGGCAGGAAGCTTTGACTTCCTCATTGAAGTATCCCACCCTCAATATCCTCCAGGGACCACGTTTCATAAATTTTCAGACTCGATACTCCTGGTACACATCAATACAATATGAAGGCCACGTTTCATCAAATTTTCATACTGGACCCATTAGTAACATTGAAGCTCAAAATCAATCATCACTTCATGTTGGCTTAGTGGGGCCTGACCCAGGTTTGGAAGTCATTTAGGCAAGCAAATCTTGGTACTATTTGCCCTTTTGGCAATAGTCCATGGAGTGCGGACTGAGGTCTCAACCAAAGTAGTATGGGAGGGGGATAGAACCAGGTTTCCACACCCTGGGGACATCTGATATGTGGTGATTGATACGTGGTCCAACCTTCGCACATACTACGCTATGTACACCTGCGGGAACCCCGCGCCCTGTGCTACTGTCTTCGCGCAGTTCCAGCCACAGTGTGACCCGTGTTATTTACCCAAGTCTTCCTTAATTATTCTTCTGTTAGCTGATTACTTAGATCAGATTCACATATAAACATTCATACATGTATTCATTAATTGCGCAGAGTAAATAACAGAGTAAAAGTAATGTATAACATCAACATAAAGATTCCAGAACCGATGCATAGAATAAACTTCTCTTTATTATATTTCAATCCTAAGTACATACCCAACTATGCCCTACGCATTCAGCTGCAGGGGTCCACGCACTTAGCTGCAGGGGTCTGTGCACTCAGCTGCGGGCTTTACTAGGCCTCTATGTACTCAGCTGCAGAGCCTCTTCCTACTACTATGACCCAATACACTTCAACTTTCACTCTATGCTCTTACCATGCCTTCGCTATTCTATCTATTCTCTTCTTCACTAAGCTATCTATATGCTTAGAGCCTCACTCTATTTATACAATCCCATGGTCCGTGGACCATGGGTGGGCCGACACAACTTTACATGAAATTACAATTCTTAGGGCAGACAACCTTATGACTTGATTGTACACTTCACGGTCCACACCTGCACTTCATAGATTTCTACACCATGTTTGACCAAAACTTGGGCTCTAATCCCCAAAACCTACTACGGGGGATCCCATGCCCAACAGGCCCCCAACACAATCATCGTGACTCACCCTGAGTCACTCTACTGGTGTAGAGATCTTGGCACAGAGCCCCTCCAACTGTGCCTGTGTTGTGTGAATGTCCACAGCGCACATCTCTGTTGTCTGCAGGTTTTTGTCTACTCTTTCTACTTCTGAATCATCTGTGTCTGACTTGAGTCTCTTCTCTGGTACCGGCTTCTTTTTGTTTATAGTCTCGTGCCCCTGTTCGACTCCTCGGTTGTTGACATCACTCTATTCAGGAGGCTCTGAGTTTCATTTGGCAATGTCTCAAACACTGAACTTGCTCTCAAAGCCTCCAAATTTGTAAGGTTCATACCCTCTTGATAGCGCAACAATTGAATTCTCAAAATGACAAGGGTTGTTCGTTGGATAGCCACCTGTGATTTATAGGCCCTTTTGACTTCAAATTCGACAATTCCCCCATATTCGGCCCATTAATGCTAGATTGACAGCATATTGTCCCAAATCTAGATTTGACTTCGTGTCTTAATTGCCTGCTGCCTGCTCCTTGTTGTCTTAAATTGGACATCTTGTCATGAACAGTGACACCAACGGTCACTTCCCAACCTACCCGCATAGCAGTGCAACCCCCTATGCATGGGTGTGACCCTTGTGACATACTGCGGGCAACCTCCTTATCGTGCAACTCCCACTCAAACTCTTTTATAGTCCCACGCGCTCTTTCAACTGCTCGGAGTGCTAATACTATGCTTTCGACTACTAGTCAGGTGGTCACACCACCTGTGCGAGGCTTCAAATCATCTTCCAGCCTAGTCCATGGGCACTCCTCAATTATCCTTGTGACAGTCAGCACCGTGCGTTCTTCCTTATGCAGTGCGCTCCCCTAGTTACTTCGTTTGGTAAGGTGCAGTCGCAGCCATGGTAGTAGAGTCACAAATGCTCGATGAAAATCTTTTAACGCAGTAGTATGGTTGTCCATATCTAGTCTTGTGATTCTTAGTTTATTGACGAGACATTCTTGCACGATTTCGTGTTTTAGTCTTTTGATCTCCGCATCCATTAACATGCTTTTCTTCCTTAGTTGTACCAGATCCTCTTCAAGTCCGTGAAGATTAAGGTTCCCTCACCGAATGGCTTCTTGAATCCACATATGTTCACCCTTCCATAACTGCATAATTCCTTTGTTCTGGTCCTTGTTGGATACCTATACCAATAGGTTTCATATTTCATGATTGGCAACTACAAAGTGCCAAATATGCTCCATTTTGCTGCTACAAAGGTTCCATATTTGCAAGAAAAGAGAAGGTGTGTATATGCCTGCATACTCATTAAAGTTTTGAT